>OZ018336.1:3514362-3798019 GCA_963969495.1 Ceratothoa steindachneri | reverse complement strand
GAAATAACCTACACAACGATGAGATTAAAATTTGCAACTATGACGTCATAGCCATAAATTCTACGGAGGAATTACACTACGGAGCTGCTAATGCGATTAAGAAAGTCATCTACTACACAACTATGGAAGAAATAGACGAGTCTTATATCACTGTAGAAATAAAAATGAAGACAACGAACATCATAATAGCTGTAGGATATCAACCGCCAAAGATAAATAATTTGCCAATTACCAACTTATCAACATCTTTAATAATATAAACTCGGTGATGCTCATGGATGTCTTAAATGCCTATTATCAAGCGTACGGATATGTAAATACAAACTGTAGGAAGGCACCTGGGAACGCTGTTTGCAAAAGGCATCTGCCATCTACTAGGCCCTGATTACGTAAATTACGTAACAGAAAACACAGCTTCAAAACATGAAATCTGCCTAGGCAATAATAATCCCACTTAAAAATATTACCTGTAGTTGTAAGAGATATCATGAAAGACTACACAAAGACTCTCATTACCATCAAACAGACACATGCCCGCGAAGTTAAGAAAAGCATACCACAGAGCGGACTGGGAGAGATACAGAAGAGTACCATTAGAAAGAGCAACATTGGTGAATATAGATGCATAATTGGAAAAGATAAGGAACTCGATGCAAGTAGCAGATGAAAGAGCAATAACTATAACAATTACAAGACCATTAAGAACTTCACATGGACACCCGAAATGGTTCAAAAGAACAGAAAATTATGAGAATTATCTGAAGAAATAAGAAGAAACGGCACAACGTAGAAGCTACACACCGATGTGAGAAAACCGGAACGATAACAGATTAGGGAAATAACAGAAGAGCAAAGTGAACATTGGAACTAAACAATACGAAGGATTGATTATAATTGTCGTAGAATGACCCTTGGTTTTGATCACTATACTCTTTGACACCCTTTTAGTATCGGTATGCTTTAAGGGGCGTGAGTTACTACTATGATGAAGTAGGCTTTGTTCTAAGAGTGCTAATTCTGTGGTTTAGTTCTTAAGGAAGAGCTATTTTTAAACACATAAGGATAAGAGGAAACACCAGAATCTACCAAAATAAACATGTATTTAGAATTAAACACTTAAATATTACAAACCAACAGTTAACGCATTTCTATCTTTGGCATCAAAGATCTTTCAATGACAAAAAATAAACAAATAGGCTTCCCGTAAACATACCAATTGCCGATTAGTATTTTTTTTTTATCGCGACTCTATTTGATTAGCGTTAAACATTAAATTAATGTACTCTCGTCTACAAACACATATGACCTAGGTTCAAGAACAAGGGTTTCTACTCTCCTTTAAAACTTGGGACGTACTAAACTTCTACTATCGCAATAGAGATGTTATTTTTAACTTACAGGTAGGTATTCAGGGACTGCCAGATGTCGCTGGAGGACTTATTTCTCGCTTTGCAGTGTTGTGGCCGCTGGTTGACTTTCCGTGGAGGGATTGCTTGTCGCCTGTGACGGGGGCTGATTCTTCAACGTAATTAAAGAACGGGAGCTTGTTGGGGCTGGGTTCTTCTCCTCTCACTCTTACGGAGCTTGAGATGTGAGAGTCGCTCGAGTGTGAGCGGCTTTGCTTTTCTTCAGTCGGACTTCTTTGCAGACGGAAAAGGCTTCTTCGGTATGGCACCGATATAAAGCTTGACTATTTAGGTTAATACGGCCCTGAAAGGGGGGATCGATTTTCTCAATCTGATCCTCTCGTTTCTCACGGAAATAGTCTTGTATGGCTGAAGGATCGATCTTCACGAACTAACCCTTCTTCTGGCGTATCGACTTCTAATCTTCTTGTCTGGCTGAAAGATCGATCTTCACGAACTAATCTTTCTTCTGGCGAATCGACTACTAATAATCTTCTTGTCTGGTCGATGGATCGATCTTCACGAACTAATCCTCCTCTGGCGTATCGACTTCTGATAATCTTCTTGTCTGGCCGATGGATCGATCTTCACGAACTAATCCTCCTCTGGCGTATCGACTTCTGATAATCTTCTTGTCTCGCCGATGGATCGATCTTCACGAACTAATCCTCCTCTGGCGTATCGACTTCTGATAATCCCCTTCTCTTTCTTTGCGGGGCTTATTTATAGGCGGATTGCCGCCCGATCTAAAGGGGGAAGTGACCAGGCCACAGAGGCAACGGAGGGGGGGGGGGCGAATGGTGAGTTAGCATCTGGGGAGAGCGAGAATTCCTGAGGTGGCACTGGGGTGCCCAAGTCAGCTCGCAAATTAGAAGCTCGCAACCGCACCGCTACTTGGCGTGCCTTCTGACTCGCACCGCTTTTTTTCATAACCACGGGTTTATGGGTCTCGTAGGTAATTGGATCGTTAGAGCGTCGTTTAAGGACCTTAGGTGGTCGCCTTAAAACAGATGTTAGCTCCAACTGCCCACAGCGGCGGGGAGATCACACATGGTAAGCATTTTCGCCGGCTACCTTTCCCACGCTTTTCCTCATAAGGGAGGGGGCTTTAATGTACCTATACTCCTCCAGGATGCTTAATGTAGCCATTTCTCCACAATAATTATGAACCTGTAAAGGAACTTTCGAGAAAAGTAAACCAAATGAAAGTTAAGGAAGGAACAAGAAAAATGAAAAAAAGGGCAATCAAGGAAACAACATAGAAGACGAGGATATAATTGAATAGATATTCAAAGATCATTGAAAGAGGATTTCAGATATAAGCACAGCGGATTTCTAGTACAGGGTTGTTCTAGCACAGGGGATTCCTATTCAAACATGATAGACTCACTTCACGAGGAAATAGACACATTGTAGTTGCAAGGAGAGACACCTATTGCGGTATTAATGCGAAAATAATCAAGCAAGAGTTGAAGACCCAAATTTCGCACCGAGATGGCCATGATTAGTACCCTTGGAACACTTTCTGGCACGCAGGTGAGTGTGACGCCATACTCTACCATGAACTTCGTGAAAGTAGTTTATGTGAGGGAACTCGTGGATTACTCCATAGACGACATAACCATAGAGCTGGCCGACCATGGAACGGTCAAAGTCAAACGTGTGATGAGAAAACACTTTTCGTCACTTTCGGCAGTGACAAGCTCCTTGATTCGGAGCGTTCCGGTTGGTATCGCTACCGCGTGAAGGCATTTGTGCCACTTCCACGGAGCTGCTACTACTGTACCCGCTTTGGCAATACTAATCGCTTCTGTAAACGCGGATATTTGGAGTTACCCGAAGTATGTGTAATTTGCTCCAAGACCGAACACGATAAGTCCAAATCATGTGTGGCCTAGTGTGTCAATTGCGGAAAACCGCACCCTGCTTCTTCGAAGCAATTTGGTGCATATCTGCTTGGCAAAGAAATCCTGGCCGTTCAGGTACAGGATTGTCTCTCAGTTTGCGGGGGTAAAGAATTGTTCATAGCGTGCTTGTCTCGGCCTGGGACGTTCTATTCTTCAATGTCAAGAAAAACACCCTCTGCTACTGTCCCCTTCAGACCTACTAGCACGGTCGTTTCCGCGCACATTAGGAACCTTTCTGTGGGTTCTACTCACACCAGGCGCTCCCCTGGTAGATCTGGCGGCATAAAGGGTTCAAACCCACCACTTAGCTAAAACCGCCAACGCCGCCCAGAGTTCTGTCTCCGGGAAGCGTTCGGCCATTTCCGTGAGGATCTTCTCATTAAAGAGCGACCCCACATCTCCTCCGAACTAGGCCTAAGGCAATAATATTTCAATCGAATTGCCGCAGTCTTTGGGCTAACTGGGAGGAGCTGCGGAGGCTCGTTTCACGCCCGTTACATGTTAGCTACCGTTTCGCAGAAGACCATGCTGGGTGCGTGCACCCTGCCAATCATCCTAGGATATAAGGGTTTTTGCAACCCCACCAGCAAGGGATGTGGGCTGGGCAGGATGATGCGTGATTTACCCAAAGCATGATGACTCCGGTGTTCTCTTTGCTTTAGATACCTCCTTTCAGGCAGTAACTGTGCAGTTACACTTGGATGAGAGGTATACTGTTATTTCCGTGTACATTCTACCGTCAGCCGACTTCGACGTGGGGGACTTGAGCGTGGAAGAGAGTTGCGTTCCGCTTTCGCATAGCCGCAAACGCCGCACCCTGGTCCAGCCACTGCCCTTATACGCTGCTTCGACACCTGGGTGAGCGAGGTATTGTCTTTCTGTTCGAGGGTAGCTCCCAGAATTGTAGCGAATCCCTACTGTGCTCGTTTTTCCCAAACCGGGGAGAGATCACTCTACCTTGTCCGGTTTCTGTCCAATCTCTCTAACCTCATGTGTGGGCAAGTTGTTGGAGAAATTTGTAAATGATAGATTAGCTTTTTTATGGACAGCGGAGGTAATCCGTCTTCTGCGGAATGTGGCTTCCGCAAGTTCCACTTCACGTCGGATGCTTTGCCCCGACTGGAAAATGCCGTCTGCGAGGCCTTCCTTGGTATACAACATTACGCCACGGTCTATTTCGATCTAGGGAAGGCCTATGTTACCGCATGGCGATACGGTATAATGGAGACTCTCCACGAGATGGGGGCGAGTGGACGCCTCCCAATCTTTATATCTGAATTTTTGCGATAACGTCGATTCCACGTAAGGGTTGGGGAAACCCTCTCCGGCCTAATGGAGCAGAAAGAGTGTGTCCCGCAGGTAAGTGTCATCAGTGTCACAATCATTGCCCTGAGTATCAACGGCATCACCTCGGTGCCGCTGGAGATTTTGATCTCTTTTGGCTCAGATGCATTGACTATAAATGACAGTGAACCATGTTTTTCGCTATGCCGAAACGCACAGGCTTCGGTTTTCATTGTGCAAGACTTAGGTGGTACGTTTCTGCCACCATCCACGGCTTCACCCTAACCCAGACTTATTTCTTAGTGGCTCGCCTGCAACTAGTAAACTCGCACCGTTTCCATGGTCTTGTATTTGACCAACGCCTCAGCTGTGAGGCTCATATTCGCAATCTTAGTGTCTCTCGTACTCGTGCCATGAATATCCTTTCATTCCGTGACGTTTATCGTCTGGGGCGCTGATAGAACTACTGCCTCACCTCTCTATCGATCCTTTGTTCGTTCGAATCTCAACTACAAATGCGAGTTTTATGCATCCGCATCCGAGCGTGTATTGCTGAAGGTGAACTTGATCCACAACACTGGCCTTCGCCTGGCGACCAGCGCCTTCCGAAATTCCCCCCATTGAAATCTGAAAATCCCTGGGTTTGCGATATTCGTGACGTCATGGTTTTGGCAAGCCGGGTAGATATCGAGTTTATCTTCTGCTGGGTTCCTGGACATGTAGAAATTGTGGGGAATGAAAGCGCCGATGATGGCGCCAAAGATGAGGGCGACCAGACCAGCGTTTCGCTCTTTCTCACACCGATTACATGGATGGAATACAGGCAGCTCTCCGTGATGCTTGGCAAAGAAGATGGAAGACGGTCGAGGGGAACTTAAAGTTGCGTGCCATTGCTCCGCGACTGTTCCCATGGACCTACCCTCAAATTCCGGGACGGCTTAAAGTTGCTTTCTGTAATCACTGAATTAAACACACTCGTGGCACCCACCGCCAATTGATGGGGCGCTCGCCTGTGCCTTATTGTGTAGATTGCCTAGTCTCCCAGACTGTTTGGCAATTTCTTGTTTAATGTCCCAGTCTGAGCGATCTTCGCGCACGAACAGTGTTGTAACCACCTGTCCCTTCTACTCGGGATGGGTTGGTTCACACTGACTTGTACACTTTACGACCTTTTGGAGGAGGCTATCCTCCTCCAATTCATTTGAGTTTTGTTGTGGGTTGCATGCTCCAGCCCAAGTAGGCAGTTGCCTGATGGTCTCCTAAAATAAAAAAAATGAAAAAAATGAAGAGTTAGGAAGCTTATGATGCAAGATATGTTGTCCCAACAGTCAGATTTGAGGTAGTAGTTCAATGTTTTGGGGCTGTATGTCTCCTTCAGGTTCAGGATTTTTGTTCAATTTTGAGGGCAGAATGAATTTCAACATTTACACCAGCATGTTAGGCCAGGTTTATCAACCTTCCTTAGGTAAATTTTCAATGATGACATACCAGATAGTGTAATCTTCCAACAAGTCAATACTCCATGTTAGCATCTAGAGTCTCAAAGAATTAGTTTGAAATAAAAGGGGTCACGTTAATGAATTTGCCCCCTTAATCTCCACACCTTAAACCCATTGAACAGTTGTGGTCACACATGGGCACAAGAGTGAGCGCGCACAAATGTTCTTAAAAAAGTGAATTAAGAGCCAAAATTCATGGGGAGTGGCAGAAAATTGAGCCAACCACCTGTGCCAACCTACCCTCAAGTATGAAAAAACGCCTAAAAGCGTTTATAAAAGCAAAAGGAGGACACATCAAGTATTAATTATTTATAGAATACACTCAAAAATGTTTTTTGTATTATGTCATGCATGAAATAAATAAATTTTAATCATATTCTTCACTCTTTCGTACCTGCCCAATAATTTTGGCCAAGGCTGTATATATATATATATATATATATATATATATATATATATATATATATATATATATATACAGAGAGAGAGAGAGAGAGAGAGAGACAGGCAGAGAGAGAGAGAGAGAGAGAGAGAGAGAGAGAGAGAGAGAGAGAGAGAGTAACAACAAGGAAAGAAGGTACCCTAGGAGACCTTACGGTCCATTCAAAGAGGGTACCTTTGGACTAGCAATCGAGCGGGCACAAGGCTGCTCAATTGTTTTGCGTCCCTAAACGGCCACTTTTCAAGTCTTGACTTGAACTGGTCAACAGATTCACTGTTGACAACCTCCACTGGAAGTGCGTTCCACATACCGCAGATACTGTAAGTGAAAAAAATTCCTCACAGATTGCGGTTGTAACGCTTCAGTTCAAGTTTGAAGCCGCGATTGCGCGTTCTGTTCTCACTCAGTGTGAAAATATCCCGGTAGTCAACATTGTCGAACCCTCGAAGTATTTTGAAAACCTCGATGAGCTGACCACGCAGTCTACGGGTTTCCAACGAGAACAGATCTAATTCCCTTAGTCTATCCTCATAACTTTTATGTCGGATAGAGGGAATCAGCTTGGTTGCCCTGGCTTGTACGCGTTCCAATCTCGCGATGTCCTTTCGCAATGAAGGACTCCAAAATTGTACGGCATACTCCAGGAGCGGTCGGACAAGTGAGTTGTACAAGCACAGTACAATCTCCTGGTTCCGATAACCAAACTGGCGCTTAATATAGCCTAGCATCCTTTGGGCCTTTTTCTCCGCCTCAATGCACTGTTTCGAGAACTTGAGGTCACTAGTGATTGTTACACCCAAGTCCTTCTCAATGTCGGTGGATTCAATAGCAGTGCCCTTAAGGATATACTGAGATTGGGGGTTTCTGTGGCCGATATGCATCACTTTGCATTTCCCCACGTTAAAAGGCATTTGCCACGTGTCCGACCACTCCCCAATCTTCCCAAGATCTTCCTGCAGGCGGGCAGTATTTCCATCCTTTGCAACGTTCATACCAAGCTTGCTATCGTCGGCAAATTGGGAAATCTTGGCAACCATGTCACCGTCCATGTCGTTGACGTAGATGATGAATAGTAGTGGTCCCAGGACAGAACCTTCAGGCACCCCGCTAGTAACGGGCACCCACTCAGAAGAGTGTCCATTTACCACCACCCGTTGCCGTCTGCCACTTAGCCAGTTCTCGATCCAGCCGGCAACCTTTCCGTCTATGCCAAGCGCTCGCACCTTCCGGAGAAGGCGGCGGTGTGGTACCTTATCAAAGGCTTTCTGAAAGTCTAGGTAGACCACATCCACCGCCTTGTCCCGATCGTGCTCACTGAAAACGAAGTGGAAGAATTCCACAAGGTTCGTCAGACATGACCGTTGCCTTCGGAAGCCGTGCTGGGAACTCCTCAGTAGCAGGTTTGACTCTAAATACGACGTCACTTTGTCCACCATGATGCTTTTCATGAGTTTACCGACTATCGAAGTCAGACTGATAGGTCGGTAGTTTGATGGATGGCTGGGATCTCCTTTCTTGAAGATCTGAGTCACCTCCGCCTCACGCCAGTCTCTAGGAACGCATCCGGTCTGGATTGACATGTTAAAGATAGCGCACAGATGTCGTGATACTTCATCGCACACTTCCTTTAACACCTTAAGTAGAAACTCGTCCGGTCCAGGGGACTTATTCGTCTTTAGGTCAGCGATATTTTTCTTTATTTCTCCTTTGGTGAAGTCCATTGCCTCTAGCTTTTCCCCAGAGTAGGAATTCGTCGGCTGCGGAATGCGACCACACTCTTCAGTAAACACTGAAGAGAAGTAGTCGTTGAGGAGGTTAGCATTTTCTGCATCTACATGCTTTAATGTCCCCTCCTCATTCCTCAAAGGGCCAATCGTTCGACGGATTGGTTTACGGCTGTTCACATACCTAAAAAATCCTTGGGATTCTCTTTACAGAGTCTCACCACTCGGAGTTCCTCAGACCGCTTAGCCACCCTTATGCTGGACTTCACTCTCCTGGCTAGCCTCCGATATTCGTCAAAGTCACCCGGGATCTTCGATTGCCAGTACACATTTCTCTTCTCCCTAAGCAGTTGTATGATTTCTGGATTAAACCACTTTGCTTGAACAGAGGACCGACGGGGGCATTTCAGAGGGATGAAACGCGATTGAAGACTCATGAATGTGGTTTTGAAACTGTTCCAAGAGTCTTTAACAACCTCGCACTCTTCTAGCCTCGCGTCAGTCAGTCCCGCGCGTAGACCTGCAAAGTATACTCTTCTCAAATCGAGTTTCCTTGATTTACTAGTTGCAGGCTCTGCCTTGGGGACTTTGACTACAAATCTAATTAGTCGTTGGTCACTGCCACCGAGCTCTTCGCCAACAGAGAGGTCCTCAACGATGTCATCCTCAGAGGTGAAAACCAAGTCGAAGATATTGTCTCCTCTCGTTGGCTCTCTCACCCATTGAGTCAGGAACTCGTTGTTCGTGAACTCCAGGAGTAGTGCGCTTTCGCCACAGGGTTCTCTGGTTTCCCAGTCAACTTGTGTGCTGAAATCACCCATGACGATACACACTCTGTCTTCGACAAGTTCTCCTAGTAGCTGGTACAGATCTCTGTCCTTTTCAACGAGTTGGGCAGGAGGTCTATAAAACCCCAGGGTCCTGTATTTGGCAGGACCTATCTCTAGGTCAACACCTAGTAGTTCATGGTCGGATACGATGTTGCAATCCGTCGAGTTGAGAGTATCCTTGACATACAACATCACACCGCCACCCACTCTGTCTGGCCTATCTTTCTGGTAGAGCTGGTAATCGGAAATCGTGAATTCACCTTCAAAATCTCGGCTTTAGGTTTTAATCCACGTCTCCTTTATGGCCACCATCTCCGGTTCCTTTGTTGTTACGAGGCCACGGAGCTCAAGAAACTTATTCCTGATTGACCTCGCGTTGAACAGAAGAACTTTTAGGGAGTCCCCCAGTGTAGGACTCCCTACACTCTTCCGTTTTCCGGCTTCTTTTGTGTAGCAGTACCCCTCTTTGCCACATCTAAGAACGTCGTTTCAGGAGTGACATGGGCATACTGTCTTATGTCCGCCTTCACTCTGGGTCGGGCGCTCCTCTGCGTTTGCTCTACGACATCCTGGATTAAGTATTAGAGTACAGCCTTTCCCTTGAATGAAAGGTGCACTCCGTCCCTATGGTAAAGGTCGTTTCGACCGTAAAAGGTGCGGTAAGGGTCCAGAAAGAAGACCCCTTCCGCCGTACAGAGGTCGGACAGGCGCTGGTTCAGGGTCACGTTCCTTGAGCGAGCTGTCTGGCTAGGACCTCTTCTTGGGAGCATCCCTACAACGACCCGTTTGCGAGTTCTCAATTCGCAGTCGTCCACGGCTCCCATGACCGTGTTGAGAATTTTCTCGCTGGGGCCTACTTTGCCTCCTCGGAGGTAGAGGTCATTCCCACTCACCATCAGGGCCACGACTGAATTCTCAGAGATCTGAGATTTCTCAGCCTCTACCGTGATGTGGTGGTTTCCCCGTCCTGGCTGGCAGCATAGCTTGTGCTTGGGAATCGCCCACAAGGGTAACCCTCGGACATTTCCGTGCAGAGGTTTGAGGCTTTCCTTGCGGAAGCGCACTCTCGGTTCCCTCCTTTTTCTCCATATTATTTTTCTTCTTCTTTTTCTTATTCATCTTTCCCCCCCTATCTTCCTTTGTTACATACTCTTCTGTTTTTTCTCTTTTCTTCCTCTGCATCAACTTTCTCTTTTTCAGCTTCTACTTTATCTTCTGTTTCAACTTTCTCTTCTTCCTGTTTCTTTCCCTTCCTTTTCTTTTTCTTTGAGGGTTTATCCGTAGCATGCGGACTTAGCTCTGGGAAAAATACTGCAGATGCAGTGTTTAGTACAGGGCTTGACGTTAGCTCTGCTATTCTGACCTCTAGCCTGCGAATCAGTCCAGCGTGTTCTAATTCGAGGCTGTCTATTTTCTCCTCCAACTTCCTGGATCTTTCCTCAGAAACCCTGCATGTTTCTTTTAGCTCCTTGATTTGGCCGTTTAAAATACAGTCGGTGCAGGAACTGGCCGGGTGGCATTTCGAAAAACACCCCTCTGGAAATTCCACGCACCACTTATCTATGTGGCATATTGCGCACGTGTATTTTAGAGCTCCTGGTCCTTTCTTTCCGGTCATTTTGAACAGTTTTTCTCTTTCAATACTTTGCGACCAATCAATGATAAAAAGGGGGGTTGGTGAGTTCTCCCCGCGTGAGTCGCTCCCGCCTATTGATCGGAGTCGTTTCGGAGTCTTCCAGAAGGCACGCTCCATGTGCTGCTGTTCGTCCGACCGAGTCGTCAAACCTCGGCGTGCCGTGGCTCCCAGCCAAGCAGCACACACGGTCCCCGAAGTGGCCATCGATTTGTCACCAGGTGAACAACAACGAAGCACGCCCCTTACTAAACTCCTACTAGTTCCCTTCACAACGGCCAGGATCTCGGAGCAGCGTTCAATGGATATCCTGCCCCACCAAGAGACTCGACCCAAGGCTTTTTATTGGCCTGGCAACCAACCTGGAAACAAAGGGCCGTCACCTCAGGCCGATGTTACCAGAGGCACACGTCAACGGGCACTGGGAACGGTCAATAATTACGCGCCAGGGAAGGGGTTAACGGGGCACTCCCCTCATCCCATTCATCGTGCCCCAACGCCTAGAACACCTCTGGTCCTAGTCTCTCGCAACCAGTGAGCGTCGATTGGCGTTGTTTATAGATGTTCCAAAGCCTCTCTTCTGACGCGTGAGGTAGCTGCCAGGTCCTTATATGTAGATAGAGGGAAAAAAGGGAAAGAGTGACATGATAGGAATACTACAATAAAAGTTTTGATAGTAATATGATAATACTGTACTTTTTTCTAAATTCACATTTCTTTATTTTACGTCACTGATAACTCTATCTACCCTTTTATTCAATGTGTCTACACTATTAATAGAAACAATTTCTTCCGACAACTCTTTCTACACATTTATTTTCTCGTTTAATAAAAAAATTCCTCGTTAACTTGTTCAACCTGTCCTAGGAACAGGTTTCGCACCATTTTTACCTGTACAATCTATATTAATTTCATATCACATTGAATGTTACACATTATTTATTATTCTGAAAAAATAATAATTCAATTACCCGACATCTAATAAGTCTCGTTTCTATGCTTAATATGTTTAACCTTTTTAGCCGCGTTACATAATTGTGTTTTCTTAGAGATGGGATTAGTTTAGTGGTTCTCGCTTGTACTTTTTCCATTCTTCCAATAGCTTTTTTTAAATATCCTGATCAAACTAACTTGCGCTCAGTAGTAAGGGCAGAGTTTTATCAATGATTTATAAGTTTTTAAAATTATTGTCTAGTTTTGGAAAATGAATTGCCTTTTAATGTAACTCAGTATTTTTAAACCTAATTTTCTTCCCTATCTTTTGCTGCAAAGATTTAAGATCGCTTGGCGCGTACATGACGAGGGTTTTTCCTTTTTCTGTGACTGCTATTGTTTTCTCAAATATCTTTGATTCGTCTCTGGGTTTATTTGTGCTAATGTCCATTACTTTACAATTTTGTGCATTCAAAGACAAATTCCATTGAAAGGACTAACTTAACAACTGATCAGTTTCGTTTGGATAATCTTTATTCTCCTCTTCATTAATTATAACTTTATCTAAATTCAATTAGCAGCAAATTTTAAAATCTAAGATACCAACCCAATATCTATATCGTTTAGTTAAATGATAAATAGCAATAGTACCAATGACTAATCCTGAGGAACTCTGCTAGTAACAGATGCCCACGGGAACGCTTTGCCATTGATTGTTACTCTGTCTAATCTACTACTACTATTCTAATTTTAGTCATTAAATACTAGTGTGGCAATTTATACAAAATCCTTTAGAATGTCTAAATACAAAACATTAACACACCTTCCCTTGTCGAAATTTGAATTTATGTATTTGAAAAATTCTAAGATATTAGTTAGATACGATCTATGTTTCCTGAGTCAAGTTGTGAAACACGCAATAATCTGTTCAGTTCTCCATATTCAACTACTTTCTTGGCAATGAGGCTTTCGAGCATTTTCTATACAGCAGTTGTCAAGCTTATGGGCTGGTAATTGCTGGCTATAGCTTTGCCTACATTTTTATATATTAGAGAAAGAGAGAAAGAACATAGAGAGAAGAGAGAAAGACGAGAGAGGAGAGAGAAGATAAAGAAAGGGGGGAAACAGAGAGACGAGAGAAAAGAAAGGTTAGAAAGAGAAGAAAGAATACAGAGTAGAAAAGTGACAATATAGAGAATAGTAAAAAGAGATAGAAGTGACAGATAGATTGAGAGAAATTGACAGACATGCTTGATGCCTATTATTTTTTAGAGAACATAGGAGGGAATTATGAGGTTTCCATTGTCTTGATTCCTTATGCGATTTGACTTTTAATAGCAGGATTTAGGGTTGCAAGAGAGCTTTCACAAATTGTCTCTTGTGCCATGCACAATCGCGCATTATTATTCCTAATCGATCATGTTTGTCTCAATATTACCTCTTAAACAGTTTTAATGGCTTCCTTCATATTGTACCGTGACGAGAAAGGCAAACAATGGCTTAAAAGTTTCGCTTGAATGAGTCTTTTTTTGGTAATTTAGGATGGCTTAGTCCGAGTCGTTATGGCCGGAATTATTGTACATTCTTTAGACATTTCAAAATCGTACATTTATATACTAGCTTTAATCATATGTCTCAATCTTATATTAAACAGGTAATAGAATGTGGATATCCAAAAAAGGAAAAAGAATGGGGTGAGTGTTTCTATATTGGCCCCTAGGTAATGAGATTTTTATTTGTTAGCTATTTAATCCATTAAGATTTTTAAAGTCCTTTGGGTAGCCGTCGTTTGGCCATTAAACCTTAGTCTCTCTTCATGGATTAAGTTAGTTTCCATTATGTGAAGGTGGGTGCAATCAGTTCTCCGTTTTCTTTAAGTGTTCTCCACTAAAATTTCTCTTGATGGATGGTTTCTGTGTTGCCTTAAATAGTGATTTTTGATTGCGCCGTTTTGCAAATGCATGGTGAGTCGACGAGATAAGGATGTGGTTGTCATTCAAATGTATTTATTCCTAGAATGAATCTTACAATCTCCATTGGGGCAGTTGAATTCGTAAATTACATTGGAAGCTTTAATTATTTGAGTTTGCTTTTGATATTAGTAATGAAGGGATTTCCTTTTTTTAGTAGTATATTATCAGTTGTAAATTTTCTGCCAACTAGTACAAGCGAGCGGTTTAAAGGCTTTGCTTGAATAAGTCTTTTTAGGCTTAGGATGGCGCAATGGATTTGCCACTCGCTAACACTGGTCCGGTGACGTAAGAAGATGTTCGCAACTTGCTTACGTTACTTTCGTTCTTTAAGTTTTCCTCACCTCTTTTCATATATCCTTCTATCAACAATAGTTCCCAGACCCGGGGGAGGGGATCATTCCCCATTGGATAACATTTCCAAGCGGCGTTCATCTTCTTCATCTCTTTGAAGGACGTTTCGTTTCTAGGAGGGGTAGTGTAGCTTGTCGAGAAGTGCAAGCGAGAGGCTTAAAGCAAAGCTTGAATGAGTCTCTTTTGAGACTCTGGAAGGCTCATTTGATCGGCGATTTTTTTTCCTGGTGGGCAGTCGCCAGATGGGCGTCGAAGATTTTTTTAAATGGCATAGTCGATAAGCCGCTCGCTAACAGTGGTCTGCTGATGTAAGAAGCTATTCGCAACTCGTCTACGTTACTTTCGTTCTATACTTTTTCTTTGCCCCCTTTCCTACATCCTAATTACTACAACATTTATGACTCTAGAAGAATCCAAGTATGAGTATTAATAATAATTATACTTTTTTTGTAAGGATCTCTTCAAGGTCACATTACCTGACAGTGTTCCTACTCTACCAACTAAGCGAATGCTTGAGACAATATATTGGTTTTCAAGGCACGATTGAGTGCCTCAAGGAGAGTTTTTTTCCTCTAACTTAAAAGCAAATGCCAACGAGAGCGTAGCCCGCGTATGTACTTAGGTCGTTGTAACCATCCCAGCCTCAAGAACAAGAAGAGCATTATCATGTCTCTAAGAAGGTCCGCTTGTGCTGATTTGCTCTTGGTAGGAAGACAGGGTGCGGGCAAATGATCGGATAGACCTGTTGAGGGGATTTGTAGTAATGGAATCGTGCAGCGATGGAATACGGTAGACAAGATCCATGGTTGACACTTCTTGGTCAATCGAAGAGAACAGATGATGACGAGCCTTGCAGGCATGATGTATGCGAATGTTGGTTGAAAGCAGAGGCAACAATTTTAGATAGGAAAGGTGCAAGAAATTGCAGAGGAGAGGTGCGTTATACTGAAGCTATAAAATCCGAAAGAGAAAGCAAGGAGCTCAAGGATATCTCCATGTAGGTAGCTGGCGTATGAGAGAAATTGAAAAAGCGAGTGAAAGTAAATTTGAAAGTAAAAATTCTCCAGTTGGTGGAAATATGAGTGAGTATGGTGACTGGGTATCAAACTCACTAAATATAAGCAAGGTTAACGAAGAGATAGAGTAGGCTTCATTTTAAGATCCAAACAATCGTCGAAGAACGTTTCAGTAGGGATAACCACGAGGTTGTAGGTAAGCGTAATTTTGAACGAGGGTTTCCGAGTCAATGAGGCAGGAATAACTTCCAAATTATTAATCAAGTCGATCATAATCATGGAACGGTGATAAAGGAGACGCAATAATTATGCTACCGTCACCATCTCACTATGTAACTCTCAGAATCCATCAGGACAGGTGGCCTCTGATATAACGTTCGGGTGATAATGAAGCCATGACTCAGAGTCTGAAGAAAACTAATTTCATAGACTTGACAGAGTTATAAATAAGATCAACCTTATTCATATACAATGATCGGCAATATAGAAATCTATCGTTAGGAGAGTGGACTAAGGCAAACTGAATTACGGATGGATGGTGTGGGAGACAAAGGGCTAAGTAAGAATGTTGAGTGAGGTGTTATAGGAAACTATCTAGAGAGAATGCAGAGTGTGGCTGCAAGATGAAAGGTCTTTACATTTAAGGGCTTAGTTTTTAGTTTTAGAAGATGAGATGTAGATAAGATTAATTGACAATTCATATGAAGAAATGGGCAGGGCTTTAGGAAACGCAGAGGGGTTATGAACTAGTCATATGACGGAGGTTAGGTAAGAAAGTGGGGGAAACCGTGGGATTAGGGATAACTAAATTCGGCTACGTAATTGGTTGTAGGAAGAAACAGGCCAAATTTCAGACATGTGACAAAAAAAACAAACCCTAGCATAGCATAATATTAACCTATATGGTTGCAGCGTGCAATAACCTACGAAAGCAAAAATCTTTACTCGCGTGACAAACCAGAAGATGTGAGACCAAAATTAAGTGAAAAGTCGCCCAATCAACACTAAAAAGATAAACAACAACTATGCAAATAAAAAGAAAACATTACAGAATCGCACCAAAAGTTCTACGTATAACTTATAAAAAGGTCGTAGTTTAGTCCAAACAGTAGCCCGAAACCAGAAATTTCTACTTTCCTAGTTTTAGGTTGGGTTGTTTAATTGTGTTGTTTTTATGATTGTGAGCTCTTTGACATGTGGTGGAAGTTAGATCAGCTTGTTTGGGTTTATCGATTTTTTAAATGATATTAACTGTTCGACGTGAACGAAATCACTTAACCGAATAATGAAATTCATATAAAGATCAGAATGACAATCACAGATGAGCCCAAATTCAGGAGGTCCGTTCCTAGGTAAAGGGAGTGGGGGGGTTCCTGATTGTATTGTGTGTTTCTTCGTCATCCCAGGATTGGCAGCCGTTACGCGTTAGGGGTATATGGATATAAATACTTCCATAGCGGAGAGTCGTCTCTATCCGCCATGTTCTGGAACGGAGGAGAGTGTGGGTGTATTGTGCTGTGAAGGTGGGTAGGAAAAATATAGAGGTAGTGTGATTGGTTATGTGCATGATGATGCCTGTGAAGCTAATTAGCAATGCGAACGCAGGTATCAGCGTATTTGTCCAATCCGCAGGCACTTCCTCGAAAAGGTTGTACCTGCGGTCGTCGGGATAGAAGCCATGCCTCAACATCAAAAATCCAACGCCCCTTCCACTCGGCTAGCATTAATTCCATTTTGTGTATGTTGCCGGTAGGTTACAGGCTCACTTCTGCCGAGTACAGGGACATCATGTGCGCGGAAGCTCTGCCCCGTGTGAGAAAGATCACGAAGAAGATGGACTACGTCTTTCAACAGGATGGTGCCCGACTCACGCGACAAGAGGGTGCTCGAGTAATTGGGGTCGAACACGAACTTCTGGTCAAAGGAATTTCGGCCACCGCAGTCGCCCGGCCTCATTTCCCTCGACTACAGCGTCTGGGCGCATGACGAGGGCAAGGCCTTCAAAGTCCACTACTGGAACGTCGTCGAGCTGAAGTCCTCCATCAAACGCATGTGGGGCGGCGTGAGTAAGAACAACGTGTGCGCAGCTTTCAGGTCTCGCCTGGAGCGCGTGATCACCGCCGAGGTCGGACACATTGATTAATATTACAATTTAAACAAACGTTTGGATTTTAAAGGAATGAAATCGTGTCCAACTCCATCAAAACTATCATTGTGTCCTTTGATGAGTGCGTCGTAACGACTGTAACAGGAGTTTTGCAATACCCGGAATCTCCAACTCTCTCTTTCCCTTCTCTTCTTCTCCTCTTTTCCGCTTTCTTTCCATCTTTGACCTCTTCTCACTGTTCTGCCCCTATATCTGCCCCTATATCTGCCCTTATATCTTCACCCTCTCTTTTCCCTTGGCTCACCATCTCTCCACCTCTCTCTTCACCTATCACAATACTTTCACCCCTTCTCTCTCCCAACACTCTCTGCCCTCTCTCTCCTCCTTGTCTTTCTTTCTTTACCTCTCTTTTTTATCTCTCTGTTTTTCTCTATTTCTATCCCTTTATCTCTCTCTCTCTCTCTCTCTCTGTCTCTCTCTTTCTCTCTCTCGTTCTCAATCTTGCTATCATTTTCTCTTTCATTCTCTCTCATTTTCTTTCTCTCTCCTTCTCTGTATCTCTTTGTCTTTTTCGATTTCACTCGCTTTCTCTCTCTCTCTCTCTTTTTTTCTTTCTCTTTGTCTCTCTCTTTCTCCCTTTTTCTCTTTCAAACTCTCTGATTTTCTCTATTGCTCTCTCCTTATCTCTCATTTTCTTGCACTCTCATTATCTGTCTTTCTCTCGCGTTCTCTTTATCTCTCTTTTTCTCTTTCTTTCTCTCTTTCTCTCTTATTTTCTCTTTATCTCTTATTCTCTCTTATTCTATTTTCTCTCTTATTTCCTTTTATCTCTCATTCTCTCTCTTTCTCACTTTCTTTCCCTCTATTTCTCTCTCTCTTTCTCCCTCCAAACACCCACTATGTAACATGTGTAAGCGATAAAGGGAGAGAAAACTACTGAAATTCATCGATGATAATTTCCTTTTTTCAAAATGTTGAGGAACCAACGAGCGCAAAATATCCTCGATATATTTCTAACCACGAATGAAAATTTAGTACAAAACAGCTTTCGTTCAAAGACGTGACATTTCTGTTCTCCGAACAAATTTTCCTCTTGTGTTCTAAATTCGATTGTGTATCACTACATGTCTTTTATGTTGAGCCCCAAATCTCTCAAGCAGTAAAAAAGTGAAATAAATTTAATTACAATCTGCGATATAGGCATACGTTTCCGTCAAGCGATAATCCTCGAATTCCTCGGTTACGTTTTAAAACTCTCGTTCATTACAATGCTTATCTTCAATTTTGATTGTCCTCATTGTGGAGCTTCGATTATTAATTAAATTTACGTAGAAATTAGCCGTGCTAGCATTGGAACATACCGGCTCTGTCTACTAAACTAGGTATTCCAGGTGATACTCACAAAAAGATAAATGAAATTAGAATGGAATTAAACGCTCTAGTGATAAACTAGGTTGGTTCACACTGACTTGTACACTTTACTACCTTTTGGAGGAGGCTATCCTCCTCCAATTCATTTGAGTTTTGTTGTGAGTCGCATGCTCTAGCCCAAGTAGGCAGTCGCCTGATGGCCTCCTAAAATAAAAAAAATAAAAAATTGAAGAGTTAGGAAGCTTATGATGCAAGATATGTTGTCCCAACAGTAAGATTTGAGGTAGTAGTTTAATGTTTTGGGGCCGTATGTCTCCTTCAGGTTCAGGATTTTTGTTCAATTTTGAGGGCAGAATGAATTTCAACATTTACACCAGCATGTTAGGCCAGGTTTATCAACCTTCTTTAGGTGAATTTTCAATGATGACATACCACATGGTGTAATCTTCCAAAAAGTCAATACTCCATGTTAGCATCTAGAGTCTCAAAGAATTGGTTTGAAATAAAAGGGGTCACGTTAATGAAATGGCCCCCTAAATCTCCACACCTTAATCCCATTGAATATTTGTGGTCACACATGGGCACAAGAGTGAGGGCGCACAAATGTTCTTAAAAAAGTGAATTAACAGCCAATATTCATGGGGAGTGGCAGAAAATTGCGCCAACCACCTTTGCCAACCTACCTTCAAGTATGCAAAAACGCCTAAAAGCGTTTATAAAAGCAAAAGGAGGACACATCAAGTATTAATTATTGATAGAATATACTCAAAAATGTTTTTTTTATTATGTCATGCATGAAATAAATAAGTTTTAATCATATTCTTCACTCTTTCGTACCTGCCCAATAATTTTGGCCAAGGCTGTATATATATATATATAATATATATATATATATATATATATATATATATATATATATATATATATATATATATGTATATATATATATTAGTGATGGAGTCGTTCCTTGGGAACCTTATTCATAGCAGGAATATGAAGACATATGCGATGGTTTTGAACATTTAATTTTCCGGACGTTTCGGTCATTGACGATGACCATCATCAGCAAATTCTAAAAACCAAAAATTATTTTTATAAGAATAACTAAACACAGAAATCAAATTAGTGAAAATCTATTAATAAGAAATTGATGTAATATCTTTAAAAAATTAACTAAATTAAATAATAATCCCACGAGTTTTTAAATATGCATAATAAACATGACTTAAATGACTATCAAAATACCAAAAATATAAACTATAGCAATAAAGTTGAAAGCAAGGCATGAAGAAATCGATTAATAAAAAAAGATTAAATAATCCCATGAGCAACAAATATGAATAGTAAACATGAATCAACCGGAATACAAAAAAATTAACTATAAAACACAGCAAGAGAGAATTATATTGGCAGGGCGAACAATCGAAAATAAGTTAGATCAGGGGGTATGTAATCGAAGCGGATATTAATAAATGGAGCGAAGCAAGTAGTTCAATTAAGTTAAATTTTAAGTGATTGAACATCAAATAATATGAGTAGACTAAGGCACGAAAGTTTAAGTAGTAAATAATCAATAATATAATGGAGGGGTCCAAAGGACGACTAAAACATTAAATTAAGGAAAAGTCAATAATAAACCAGATCGTTTAGATATTAATGGGACAAACTAAAATAGAAATAAAAATTTCTCTGCACGAGTACTAACCTTATAAGGGTTAAGCTGGGAGTAACAACTGATAGTACGGACAAAAATTAGGCAAAAAGAAAACTATTAAGGGGGATGTGGTTGGTTGTACATTTGTCTATATAGTGAATAATTTAAGGGATGATGAATAATCATTTAGTTCAGGGTTAATTTGTTTGATGTAAAGAGATTCAAGAATTTTTAAACTTAGAGAAGAGGAGGCAGAAGAGAGTATACTAAAGGAATCAGGGACAAGCGGGTGGTTAGGTTTTAGTGAATGTTCTCGTATAGAGGAGTGTTCGGGTTTGGAGATGGGAATGTTGGTTCTGTATGATACTCCGATATGCTTAGCGATCCTACATCTTAATTGTAGACTTGTTTGGCCTACATAGCGACTTTGGCATTTATCAATTCACTTGTGCGACCTGCCAAAGTCGCTATGTAGGCCAAACAAGTCTTCAATTTGTTGTTGAAATTGCTAGACCATTTAGTATCCATAGCCAAATCCTCACATGAGCAAATAAGTGGTGAATTTCTTAGTGGCTGTATGCTTAGTGCCCTAAATTCTGAAAAATCTGACCAAATTGGTTTTCCCAAAAGATTTCAGATTGCGTTAAATAAACTTAAATTTAATAACAACATTGTTATAACCAAAGCCGATAAAACGAATCAGTTAGTCATTTTGAACATACATATATACTACATATATATATATATATATAGAGAGAGAGAGAGAGAGAGAGAGAGAGAGAGAGGAAGAGAAAATATCTAGAGAGTGAGCTATAGTATGAGTTACGAGTACGATCTTTATGGACAATGGGCATTTTGGATTCTCTTTATAATCATTCTGATATATTTTATTTTACCTTGAATGTATAATAAATTTAGACAGTAAAGATAAAGTATCTCCAAATCCGCCTCTCCCCCAGCCAATACGGGCATGAAAAATTGAAAATTACCGTAGAGTTACAAGGAGTTACAAAGAAAGAGAGTACCCTAGGAGACCTTACGCTCCATTCAAAGAGGGTACTTTTCGATAAGCAATCGAGCGGGCACATGGCTGCTCAATTGTTTTGCGTCCCTAAACGGCCACTTTTCAAGACTTTGTCTAGTCTTGACTTGAACTGGTCAACAGATTCACTGTTGACAACTTCCACTGGAAGTCCGTTTCACTCACCGCAGATACTATAAGGGAAAAATTTTCCACACAGATTGCGGTTGTAACGCTTCAGTTCAAGTTTGAAGCCGTGATTGCGCGTTCTGTTCTCACTCAGTGTGAAAATATCCCGGTAGTCAACATTTTCGAACCCTCGAAGTATTTTGAAAACTTCGATGAGCTGACCACGCAGTCTACGGGTTTCCAGCGAGAACAGATTTAATTCCCTTATTCTATCCTCATAACTTTTATGTCGGATAGAGGGGATCAGCTTGGTTGCCCTGGCTTGTGCACGTTCCAACCTTGCGATATCCTTTCGAAACGAAGGATTACAAAATTGTACGGCATACTCCAGGTGCGGCCGAACGAGGGAGTTGTACAGACAAAGTACTATTTCCTTGTTACGGTATCCAAACTGGCGCTTTATGTTGCCTAACATCCTTTGGGCTTTCTTCTCTGCCTCGATGCACTGTTTCGAGAACTTGAGTTCTCTAGTGATAGTTACACCCAAGTCCTTCTCAGTGTCACTCGATTCAAGAGCAGTGCCCTTAAGGATATACTGAGATTGGGGGTTTCTGTGGCCGATATGCATTACTTTGCATTTCTCCACGTTAAAAGGCATTTGCCACGTGTCCGATTACTCCCCAAACTTCCCAAGATCTTCCTGCAGGGGGGCAGTATTTCCATCCTTTGCAACGTTCATACCAAGCTTGGTATCGTCGGCAAATTTGGAAATATTGGCAACCATGTCACCATCCATGTCGTTGAAGTAGATGATGAATAGCAGTGGTCCCAGGACAGAACCTTCAGGCACCCCGCTAGTAACGGGCACCCACTCAGAAGCCCGTCCATTTACCACCACACGTTGCCGTCTGCCACTTAGCTAGTTCTCGATCCAGCCGGCTACTTTTCCGTCTATGCCCAGCGCTCACACTTTCCGGAGAAGGTGGTGGTGTGGTACCTTATCAAAGGCTTTCTGAAAGTCTAAGTACACCACATCCACCGCCTTGTCCCGATCGTGCTCACTGAACACGAAGTGGAAGAATTCCACAAGGTTCGTCAGGCATGACCGTTGCCTTCGGAAGCCGTGCTGGGAACTCCTCAGTAGCAGGGTTGACTCTAAATACGACGTCATTTTGTCCACCATCATGCTTTCCATGAGTTTACCGACTATCGAAGTCAGACTGATAGGTCGGGAGTTTGACGGATGGCTGGGATCTCCTTTCTTGAAGATCGGAGTCACCTCCGCCTCACGCCAGTCTCTAGCAACGCATCTGGTCCGGATTGACATGTTAAAGATAGCACACAGATGTCGTGGTACTTCATCGCACACTTCCTTCAACACCTTGGGTAGAAACCCGTCCGGTCCAGGGAACTTATTCGTCTTTAGGTCAGCGATCTTTTTCTTTATTTCTCCTTCGGTGAAGTCCATTGCCTCCAGCTTTTCCCCCGAGTAGGAATCCGTCGGCTGCGAAATGCGACCACACTCTTCAGTAAACACTGAAAAGAAGTAGTCGTTGAGGAGGTTAGCATTTTCTGCATCTACATGCTTTAATGTCCCCTCCTCATTCCTCAAAGGGCCAATCGTTCGACGGATTGGTTTACGGCTGTTCACATATCCAAAAAACTCCTTGGGATTCTCTTTACAGAGTCTCGCCACTCGGAGTTCCTCAGACCGCTTAGCCGCCATTATGCTGGACTTCACTTTCCTAGCTAGCCTCCGGTATTCGTCAAAGTTACCCGAGATCTTCGATTGCCGGTACACATTTCTCTTCTCCCTAAGTAGTTGGCCGATTTCTCCATTAAACCACTTTGGTTGAACAAAGGCCTGACGGGGGCATTTCAGAGGGATGAAACGCGATTGAAGACTCATGAATGTGGTTTTGAAACTGTTCCAAGAGTCTTCAACAGTCTCGCACACTTCTAGCCTCGCGTCAGTCAGTCCCGCGCGTAGACCTGCAAAGTCTGCTCTTCTCAAATCGAGTTTCCTTGATTTACTAGTTGCAGGCTCTGCCTTCGGGACTTTGACTACAAATCTAATTAGTCGGTGGTCACTGCCACCGAGCTCTTCGCCAACAGAGAGGTCCTCAACGACGTCATCCTCAGAGGTGAAAACCAAGTCGAGGATATTGTCTCCTCTCGTTGGCTCTCTCACCCATTGAGTGAGGAACTCGTTGTTCGTGAACTCCAGGAGTAGTGCGTTCTCGCCAAAGGGGTCTCTGGTTTCCCAGTCAACTTGTGTGTTGAAATCACCCATGACGATGCACACTCTGTCTTCGACAAGTTCTCCTAGTAGCTGGTACAGATCTCTGTCCTTTTCAACGAGTTGGGCAGGAGGTCTATAAAGCACCAGGGTCCTGTATTTGGCAGGACCTATCTCTAGGTCAACACCTAGTAGTTCATGGTCGGATACGATGTTGCAATCCGTCGAGTTGAGAGTATCCTTGACATACAACATCACACCGCCACCCTCTCTGTCTGGCCTATCTTTCTGGAAGAGCTGGTAACCGGGAATCATGAATTCACCTTTAAAATCTCGACTTGAGGTTTTAATCCACGTCTCTGTTATGGCCACCATCTCCGGTTCCTCTGTTGCTACGAGGCCACAGAGCTCAAGAAACTTATTCCTGATTGACCTCGCGTTGAACAGAAGAAATTTTAGGGAGTCCCCCAGTGCAGGACTCCTTACGCTCTTCCGTTTCCCAGCTTCTTTTGTGTGGCAGTACCCCTCTTTGCCACATCTAAGAACGTCGTTCCAGGAGTGACACGGGCATACTGTCTTATGTCCGCCTTCACTCTGGGTCGGGCGCTCCTCTGCGTCTGCTCTACGACATCCTGGATTAAGTTACAGAGTACAGCCTTTCCTTTGAATAAAAGGTGCACTCCGTCCCTTTGGTTAAGGTCGTTTCGACCGTAAAAGGTGCGGTAAGGGTCCAGAAAGAAAACCCCTTCTGCCGTACAGAAGTCGGACATGCGCTGGTTCAGAGTCACGTTCCTTGAGTGAGCTGTCCGGCTAGGATCTCTTCTTGGGAGCATCCCTACAACGACCTGTTTGCGAGTTCTTAACTCGCAGTCGTCCACGGCTCCCATGACCGTGTTGAGAATTTTCTCGCTGGGGCCTACTTTGCCTCCTCGGAGGTAGAGGTCATTCCCACTCACCATCAGGGCAACGACTGAATTCTCGGAGATCTGAGATTTCTCAGCCTTTACCCTGATGTGGTGGTTTTCCTGTCCTGGCTGGCAGCATACCTCCACATTAGTGCGAAGGCGGGCCGCTAGCAGGGGCTGCAAACCTTGTGCTTGGGAATCGCCCACAAGGGTAACCCTCGCACATTTCCATGCAGAGGTTTGAGGTTTTCCTTGCGGAAGCGAACTCTCGGTTCCCTCTTTCTTCTCCATCTTATTTTTCTTCTTCTTTTTTTTATTTATCTTTTCCCCCCTATCTTCCTTTGTTACATACTCTTCTGTTTTTCTCTTTTCTTCATCTGCTTAAACTTTCTCTTTTTCAGCTTCTACTTTATCTTTTGTTTCAACTTTCTCTTCTTCCTGTTTCTTTCCCTTCCTTTTCTTTTCCTTTGAGGGTTTATCCGTAGCATGCAGACCTAGCTCTAGGGGCAATACTGCAGATGCAGTGTTTAGTACAGGGCTTGACGTTAGCTCTGCTATTCTGACCTCTAGCCTGCGAATCAGTCCAGCGTGTTCTAATTCAAAGCTGTTTATTTTCTCCTCCAACTTCCTGGATCTTTCCTTGGAAGCCATGCATGTTTCTTTTAGCTCCTTGATTTGGCCTTTAAAATACAGTCGGTGCAGGAACTGGCCGGGCGGCATTTCGAAAAACACCCCTCCGGAAAGTCCACGCACCACTTATCTATGTGGCATATTGCGCACGTGTATTTTAGAGCTCCTGGTCCTTTCTTGCCGGTCATTTTGAACACTTTCTCTCTTTCAATACTTTGCGACCAATCAATGATAAAAAGGGGGGTTGGTGAGTTCTCCCCGCGTGAGTCGCTCTCGCCTATTGATAGGAGTCGTTTCGGAGTCTTCCAGAAGGCACGCTCCATGTGCTGCTGTTCGTCCGACCGAGTCGTCAAGCCTCGGCATGCCGTGGCTCCCAGCCAAGCAGCACACACGGTCCCCGAAGTGGCCATCGATTTGTCACTAGGTGAACAACAACGAAGCATGCCCCTTACTAAACTCCTACTAGTTCCCTTCACAACGGCCAGGATCTCGGAGCAGCGTTCAATGGATATCCCGCCCCACCAAGAGACTCGACCCAAGGCTTTTTATTGGCCTGGCAACCAGCCTGGGAACAAAGGCCGTCACCTCGGACCGATGCTACCAGAGGCACCCGTCAACGGGCACTGGGAACGGTCAATAATTACGCGCCAGGGAAGGGGTTAACGGGGCACTACCCTCATCCCATTCATCGTGCCACAAAGCCTAGGACACCACTAGTCCTAGTCTCTCGCAACCAGTAAGCGTCGATTGGCGTTGTTTATAGAGGTTCCAAAGCCTCTCTTCTGACGCGTGAGGTAGCTGCCAGGTCCTTATATGTAGATAGAGGGAAAAAAGGGAAAGAGTGACATGATAGGAATACTACAATAAAAGTTTTGATAGTAACATGATAATACTGTACTTTTTTCTAAATTCACATTTCTTTATTTTACGTTACTGATAACTCTATCTACCCTTTTATTTAATGTGTCTACACTATTAATAGAAACAATTTCTTCCGACAACTCTTTCTACACATTTATTTTCTCGTTTAATAAAAAAATTCCTCGTTAACTTGTTCAACATTGCCTAGGAACAGGTTTCGCACCATTTTTACCTGTACAATCTATATTAATTTCATATCACATTGAATGTTACACATTATTTATTATTCTGAAAAAATAATAATTCAATTACCCGACATCTAATAAGTCTCGTTTCTATGCTTAATATGTTTAACCTTTTTAGCCGCGTTACATAATTGTGTTTTCTTAGAGATGGGATTAGTTTAGTGGTTCTCGCTTGTACTTTTATCATTCTTCCAATAGCTTTTTTTAAATATCCTGATCAAACTAACTTGCGCACAGTAGTAAGGGCGGAGTCTTATCTCAATGATTTATAAGTTTTTAAAATTATTGTCTAGTTTTGGAAAATGAATTGCCTTTTAATGTAACTCAGTATTTTTAAACCTAATTTTCTCCCCTATCTTTTGCTGCAAAGATTTTTATGATCGCTTGGCGCGTACATGACGAGGGTTTTTTCTTTTTCTGTGACTGCTATTGTTTTCTCAAATATCTTTGATTCGTCTCTGGGTTTATTTGTGCTAATGTCCATTACTTTACAATTTTCTGCATTCAAAGACAAATTCCATTGAAAGGACTAACTTAACAACTGATCAGTTTCGTTTGGAAAATCTTTATTCTCCTCTTCACTAATTATAACTTTATCTAAATTCAATTAGCAGCAAATTTTAAAATCTGAGATACCAACCCAATATCTATATCGTTTAGTTAAATGATAAATAGCAATAGTACCAATGACTAATCCTGAGGAACTCTGCTAGTAACAGATGCCCACGGGGACGCTTTGCCATTGATTGTTACTCTGTCTGATCTACTACTACTATTCTAATTTCAGTCATTAAATACTAGTGTGGCAATTTATACAAAATCCTTTAGAATGTCTAAATACAAAACATTAACACACCTTCCCTTGTCGTAAATTGAATTTATGTATTTGAAAAATTCTAAGATATTAGTTAGATACGATCTGTGTTTCCTGAGTCAAGTTGTGAAACACGCAATAATCTGTTCAGTTCTCCATATTCAACTACTTTCTTGGCAATGAGGCTTTCGAGCATTTTCTATACAGCAGTTGTCAAGCTTATGGGCTGGTAATTGCTGGCTATAGCTTTGCCTACATTTTTATATATTAGAGAAAGAGAGAAAGAAGATAGAGAGAAGAGAGAAAGACGAGAGAGGAGAGAGAAGATAAAGAAAGGAGGGAAACAGAGAGACGAGAGAAAAGAAAGGTTAGAAAGAGAAGAAAGAATACAGAGTAGAAAAGTGACAATATAAAGAATAGTAAAAAGAGATAGAAGTGACAGATAGATTGAGAGAAATTGACAGACATGCTTGATGCCTATTATTTTTTAGAGAACATAGTAGGGAATTATGAGGTTTCTGTTGTCTTGATTCCTTACGCGATTTGACTTTTAATAGCAGGATTTAGGGTTGCAAGAGAGCTTTCACAAATTGTCTCTTGTGCCATGCACAATCGCGAATTATTATTCCTAATCGATCATGTTTGTCTCAATATTACCTCTTAAACAGTTTTAATGGATTTCTTCATATTGTACCGTGACGAGAAAGGCAAACAATGGCTTAAAAGTTTCGCTTGAATGAGTCTTTTTTTGGTAATTTAGGATGGCTTAGTCTGAGTCATTATGGCCGGAATTATTGTACATTCTTTAGACATTTCAAAATCGTACATTTATATACTAGCTTTAATCATATGTCTCAATCTAATATTAAACAGGTAATAGAATGTGGATATCCAAAAAAGGAAAAAGAATGGGGTGAGTGTTTCTATATTGGCCCCTAGGTAATGAGATTTTTATTTGTTAGCTATTTAATCCATTAAGATTTTTAAAGTCCTTTGGGTAGCCGTCGTTTGGCCATTAAACCTTAGTCTCTCTTCATGGATTAAGTTAGTTTCCATTATGTGAAGGTGGGTGCAATCAGTTCTCCGTTTTCTTTAAGTGTTCTCCACTAAAATTTCTCTTGATGGATGGTTTCTGTGTTGCCTTAAATAGTGATTTTTGATTGCGCCGTTTTGCAAATGCATGGTGAGTCGACGAGATAAGGATGTGGTTGTCATTCAAATGTATTTATTCCTAGAATGAATCTTACAATCTCCATGGGGGCAGTTGAATTCGTAAATTACATTGGAAGCTTTAATTATTTGAGTTTGCTTATGTTATTCGTAATGAAGGGATTTCCTTTTTTTAGTAGTATATTATCAGTTGTAAATTTTCTGCCAACTAGTACAAGCGAGCGGTTTAAAGGCTTTGCTTGAATGAGTCTTTTTAGGCTTAGGATGGCGCAATGGATTTGCCACTCGCTAACACTGGTCCGGTGACGTAAGAAGATGTTCGCAACTTGCTTACGTTACTTTCGTTCTTTAAGTTTTCCTCACCTCTTTTCATATATCCTTCTATCAACAATAGTTCCCAGACCCGGGGAGGGGATCATTCCCCATTCGATAACATTTCCAAGCGGCATTCATCTTCTTCATCTCTTTGAAAGACGTTCCATTTCTAGGAGGGGTAGTGTAGCTTGTCGAGAAGTGCAAGCGAGGGGCTTAAAGCAAAGCTTGAATGAGTCTCTTTTGAGACTCTGGAAGGCTCAGTTGATCGGCGATTTTTTTCCTGGTGGGCAGTCGCCAGATGGGCGTCGAAGATTTTTTTAAATGGCATAGTCGATAAGCCACTCGCTAACAGTGGTCTGCTGATGTAAGAAGCTATTCGCAACTCGTCTACGTTACTTTCGTTCTATACTTTTTCTTTGCCCCCTTTCCTACATCCTAATTACTACAACATTTATGACTCTAGAAGAATCCAAGTATGAGTATTAATAATAATTATACTTTTTTTGTAAGGATCTCTTCAAGGTCACATTACCTGACAGTGTTCCTACTCTACCAACTAAGCGAATGCTTGAGACAATATATTGGTTTTCAAGGCACGATTGAGTGCCTCAAGGAGAGTTTTTTTCCTCTAACTTAAAAGCAAATGCCAACGAGAGCGTAGCCCGCGTATGTACTTAGGTCGTTGTAACCATCCCAGCCTCAAGAACAAGAAGAGCATTATCATGTCTCTAAGAAGGTCCGCTTGTGCTGATTTGCTCTTGGTAGGAAGACAGGGTGCGGGCAAATGATCGGATAGACCTGTTGAGGGGATTTGTAGTAATGGAATCGTGCAGCGATGGAATACGGTAGACAAGATCCATGGTTGACACTTCTTGGTCAATCGAAGAGAACAGATGATGACGAGCCTTGCAGGCATGATGTATGCGAATGTTGGTTGAAAGCAGAGGCAACAATTTTAGATAGGAAAGGTGCAAGAAATTGCAGAGGAGAGGTGCGTTATACTGAAGCTATAAAATCCGAAAGAGAAAGCAAGGAGCTCAAGGATATCTCCATGTAGGTAGCTGGCGTATGAGAGAAATTGAAAAAGCGAGTGAAAGTAAATTTGAAAGTAAAAATTCTCCAGTTGGTGGAAATATGAGTGAGTATGGTGACTGGGTATCAAACTCACTAAATATAAGCAAGGTTAACGAAGAGATAGAGTAGGCTTCATTTTAAGATCCAAACAATCGTCGAAGAACGTTTCAGTAGGGATAACCACGAGGTTGTAGGTAAGCGTAATTTTGAACGAGGGTTTCCGAGTCAATGAGGCAGGAATAACTTCCAAATTATTAATCAAGTCGATCATAATCATGGAACGGTGATAAAGGAGACGCAATAATTATGCTACCGTCACCATCTCACTATGTAACTCTCAGAATCCATCAGGACAGGTGGCCTCTGATATAACGTTCGGGTGATAATGAAGCCATGACTCAGAGTCTGAAGAAAACTAATTTCATAGACTTGACAGAGTTATAAATAAGATCAACCTTATTCATATACAATGATCGGCAATATAGAAATCTATCGTTAGGAGAGTGGACTAAGGCAAACTGAATTACGGATGGATGGTGTGGGAGACAAAGGGCTAAGTAAGAATGTTGAGTGAGGTGTTATAGGAAACTATCTAGAGAGAATGCAGAGTGTGGCAGCAAGATGAAAGGTCTTTACATTTAAGGGCTTAGTTTTTAGTTTTAGAAAAAGGAGATGTAGATAAGATTAATTGACAATTCATATGAAGAAATGGGCAGGGCTTTAGGAAACGCAGAGGGGTTATGAACTAGTCATATGACGGAGGTTAGGTAAGAAAGTGGGGGAAACCGTGGGATTAGGGATAACTAAATTCGGCTACGTAATTGGTTGTAGGAAGAAACAGGCCAAATTTCAGACATGTGACAAAAAACAAACAAACCCTAGCATAGCATAATATTAACCTATATGGTTGCAGCGTGCAATAACCTACGAAAGCAAAAATCTTTACTCGCGTGACAAACCAGAAGATGTGAGACCAAAATTAAGTGAAAAGTCGCCCAATCAACACTAAAAAGATAAACAACAACTATGCAAATAAAAAGAAAACATTACAGAATCGCACCAAAAGTTCTACGTATAACTTATAAAAAGGTCGTAGTTTAGTCCAAACAGTAGCCCGAAACCAGAAATTTCTACTTTCCTAGTTTTAGGTTGGGTTGTTTAATTGTGTTGTTTTTATGATTGTGAGCTCTTTGACATGTGGTGGAAGTTAGATCAGCTTGTTTGGGTTTATCGATTTTTTAAATGATATTAACTGTTCGACGTGAACGAAATCACTTAACCGAATAATGAAATTCATATAAAGATCAGAATGACAATCACAGATGAGCCCAAATTCAGGAGGTCCGTTCCTAGGTAAAGGGAGTGGGGGGGTTCCTGATTGTATTGTGTGTTTCTTCGTCATCCCAGGATTGGCAGCCGTTACGCGTTAGGGGTATATGGATATAAATACTTCCATAGCGGAGAGTCGTCTCTATCCGCCATGTTCTGGAACGGAGGAGAGTGTGGGTGTATTGTGCTGTGAAGGTGGGTAGGAAAAATATAGAGGTAGTGTGATTGGTTATGTGCATGATGATGCCTGTGAAGCTAATTAGCAATGCGAACGCAGGTATCAGCGTATTTGTCCAATCCGCAGGCACTTCCTCGAAAAGGTTGTACCTGCGGTCGTCGGGATAGAAGCCATGCCTCAACATCAAAAATCCAACGCCCCTTCCACTCGGCTAGCATTAATTCCATTTTGTGTATGTTGCCGGTAGGTTACAGGCTCACTTCTGCCGAGTACAGGGACATCATGTGCGCGGAAGCTCTGCCCCGTGTGAGAAAGATCACGAAGAAGATGGACTACGTCTTTCAACAGGATGGTGCCCGACTCACGCGACAAGAGGGTGCTCGAGTAATTGGGGTCGAACACGAACTTCTGGTCAAAGGAATTTCGGCCACCGCAGTCGCCCGGCCTCATTTCCCTCGACTACAGCGTCTGGGCGCATGACGAGGGCAAGGCCTTCAAAGTCCACTACTGGAACGTCGTCGAGCTGAAGTCCTCCATCAAACGCATGTGGGGCGGCGTGAGTAAGAACAACGTGTGCGCAGCTTTCAGGTCTCGCCTGGAGCGCGTGATCACCGCCGAGGTCGGACACATTGATTAATATTACAATTTAAACAAACGTTTGGATTTTAAAGGAATGAAATCGTGTCCAACTCCATCAAAACTATCATTGTGTCCTTTGATGAGTGCGTCGTAACGACTGTAACAGGAGTTTTGCAATACCCGGAATCTCCAACTCTCTCTTTCCCTTCTCTTCTTCTCTTTTCCTCTTTCTTTCCATCTTTGACCTCTTCTCACTGTTCTGCCCCTATATCTGCCCTTATATCTTCACCCTCTCTTTTCCCTTGGCTCACCATCTCTCCACCTCTCTCTTCACCTATCACAATACTTTCACCCCTTCTCTCTCACAACACTCTCTGCCCTCTCTCTCCTCCTTGTCTTTCTTTCTTTACCTCTCTTTTTTATCTCTCTGTTTTTCTCTATTTCTATCCCTTTATCTCTCTCTCTCTCTGTCTCTCTCTTTCTCTCTCTCGTTCTCAATCTTGCTATCATTTTCTCTTTCATTCTCTCTCATTTTCTTTCTCTCTCAATTTCTTTCTCTCTCCTTCTCTGTATCTCTTTGTCTTTTTTGATTTCACTCCCTTTCTCTCTCTCTCTTTTTCTTTCTCTTTGTCTCTCTCTTTCTCCCTTTTTCTCTCTCAAGCTCTTTGATTTTCTCTATTGCTCTCTCCTTATCTCTCATTTTATTGCACTCTCATTATCTGTCTTTCTCTCGCGTTCTCTTTATCTCTCTTTTTCTCTTTCTTTCTCTCTTTCTCTCTTATTTTCTCTTTATCTCTTATTCTCTCTTATTCTATTTTCTCTCTTATTTCCTTTTATCTCTCATTCTCTCTCTTTCTCACTTTCTTTCCCTCTATTTCTCTCTCTCTTTCTCCCTCCAAATACCCACTATGTAACATGTGTAAGCGATAAAGGGAAAGAAAACTACTGAAATTCGTCGATGATAATTTCCTTTTTTCAAAATGTTGAGGAACCAACGAGCACAAAATATCCTCGATATATTTCTAACCACGAATGAAAATTTAGTACAAAACAGCTTTCGTTCTAAGACGTGACATTTCTGTTCTCCGAACAAATTTTCCTCTTGTGTTCTAAATTCGATTGTGTATCACTACATGTCTTTTATGTTGAGCCCCAAATCTCTCAAGCAGTAAAAAAGTGAAATAAATTTAATTACAATCTGCGATATAGGCATACGTTTCCGTCAAGCGATAATCCTCGAATTCCTCGGTTACGTTTTAAAAATATCGTTCATTACAATGCTTATCTTCAATTTTGATTGTCCTCATTGTGGAGCTTCGATTATTAATTAAATTTACGTAGAAATTAGCCGTGCTAGCATTGGAACATACCGGCTCTGTCTACTAAACTAGGTATTCCAGGTGATACTTACAAAAAGATAAATCAAATTAGAATGGAATTAAACGCTCTAGTGATAAACTTTGTCGCTTCAAACTATTAGATAGACGAGCTGGCAAAGGAATTTCGAGAAACCGTTGATGAAACGCGGGGGAGAGAAAAGGAAAAATTGCGTTCAAATGCAAAAATCGGGCCTTATAGAGATAAATGCCAATCATCAGTTATTTAATTTATAAGCGCGTATCGTGGATTCATATGTTCACCCAGAACATAATTTAGGCTTGTCAGAAACTGGGCTTGTCCAACGAGGCTTTCAGAGAATTTTGATGTTCCCTACTCAAACCCATTCGCATTGTTAACCCCAATCGAGTAGGAAACAGAAAGCATCCTAATCGGTGACTCCTTAATAAAAAGTCAGGATACCAAATTTAAATACGTACATAATCTGAGTAAACGTAGAGAATTTGCCTACAAGGCAGTCGCAAAAATAACGTTATAAGAGAGATTGACAAATTGAATAGGCAGAGTGAGGACCGGGCAATCCTTATCCTTTTTGATGTAAGTGACATTCACCGATTCGACACAACCCAAGACGATAGTTTATATCAAGATAAGGATATACTCAGATCGGCTAAAACTAACGGAACTAAAGTAGGGGTAATTGGGATTATTCCCTGATTAAATGCAAGTCTGAGAATGGAATCAAGCCAATTTAGACAAACTGATGCCTAAAACGGTTGTGTAAGGTAGTGGTGGTAATTTTTTAACTTTTGGAACGATTTTGGAAACCAACAAACCCTGTTCTATAAAGATAGGCATACGTAAGGGGTTCGCGATTGGGAAGACTCGTTGAAAAAAAGTATACACCAAGCACAACAATCACGCCTGGTAATCCGAGTCAGGCAAACGATCAAGGCCTCCGAGAAATGGTCGTGTCAACTTAGTTAAAAAAATTAATTGCTTTTACACAAATCCTAAGAAATAAATTGCCCGAATTTAAAGCGTCGGTCAGAATGGAAATTTTTGATATCTTTCTAATTAGAGAAACACGGCTTAATACCACTCAACGAGACTTTAAAGGAGAATTTGTAATTGCAATCAAGATAGGAAGCGATCAAGAGGTGGAGGAGTATTAATGTATGCGAAGACGGAAATAATTTCATATAGGCTCGCCATAAATAATGAAGATAAGGAAATTGAAATTTTAGTGGTTTAATTAGTGATGGGCAACGCTTTGATTAAGATTTTAAACATTTATCGACCGCCAGCCTTAATCAAAGAAGATAAGAAGTTGTTTAATTGGCTCCCTTTTATTAGAAGAAGAAACCTGTCAAAAATATGCGGTGATTTTAACTTTCCAAAGATCGACTATGTTACTTGTGCAAGCGTTAATGGGGGAGAAAACTACTGAAATTCCCGATGATAATTTCCTTTTCAAAATGTCGAGCAACCAACGAGAAGCCAAAATACCCTCGATTTATTTCTAATCACAAATGAAAATTTAGTACAAATGGAACAAGTTGGGTTGCTGCTGAGAAATAGTGACCACAAGACGATTAGATTCTATATAAAGGAATTTGTATCCATGGATGACAGCTACTAACATGTTCCGTTATTCGGAACGTGTAATTTTGTCCTGATCCACGTTGGCATAGTTCACTTTTAAATATGGACGCACAGCATATGTATTTTGTGTTACAGTAAGTTTTGTTAGGAGTGATTTTGATTTAGTTAAACATGTAAGAAGAAGAAAACGAAATCAATGCAATGCACTGTAGTTGACAACCAAATTTTAAATGCTATAGGGGAGTCAAATCGACGGTATTTAATACAAAAAATCTACATTACGGAGTCAAATCGAGCGAGTTACATTACATATAGAAGACAGGTAAAGAAGGCTATTAAAAAAGTGAAGAACGACCATGAAGTGGATATAGCCGATAATTCTAAGATCCAAAATGGTTCTATCCATATATTAATAGTAGAAAGCCGACCAGATATAGTAAGGAACATTCAATGAATAAAGAGAGGCAGCTATCCGATATCGTAAGATACTAAACGTTAATTTCGTAAAAGTCTTTACTGTCGAGGACATGATGCAAGTACACAGTGAGGGAATCGTTTAAATAGAAAATAGGATGTTCTCTGACGTACGCGTAGGCGAAATCGAAATTACTACATACATAAATATAACAAAACAATCAAAGACACCCGCGCCAGACTGTAGATCCAGTGCACCTTAAGCAAGTATTTGAGGGGATAGTCCAAATCTAGTTCAAGAGAGCTAATATCACACTGATCTTTAAAAAGGGTCACAAAACTTATTCCCAGGAACTTTCGTCCATTTAGCCTTACGTTGGTACATGGTCAGGGAATTATGAGAGGACATTATAGTACTGAAAGTAGAATGGACTTTGCAGATAACAGAAATAGGTTCCAAGGCGATAGAGGTGAGGTCATTCAGGTTTCAAGAGGTGCTTCAGGGATAGTGGGGTTAAATTGTTTCTATACAAATGCTCGTAGTCTTAGAAACAAGAAGGATGAGCTATTTAGTTATATTAGCAATGAGGATATAGATATATTATGTGTTACTGAATCATGGGTTAATGAAATAGAATTTAGTGACACTATAAGTGAATTTGATTTACAGGGCTATAATATGTACATTAGTCAAAGGAGAGGTAGGATTGGTGGAGAAATAATTATCTATAGAAAAAATAACGTTGTTTCAAGTTTAAATACTTCAATAAAGCAGGATGGAGTTGAATCACTTTGGATAGATATTAGGTTCAGTAAAAATAGAATGGTGCATTTGAGAGCTTTTTACAGGCCACCTGGGCAGACTGATGATATGGATGAACTAATGATAAGGGAAATAAGTAAGGGATGTGAAACAGATGCAGATATTATTGGGGACTTCAACTTAAACTCTGTGGACTGGGAAAATATGATAGGTAGGGATAGAACAAGTGGCAGGTTCATAGAATGCTTTGAGGATAATTTTTTGAATCAATTTGTTAATGAGCCAACGAGGGGGGACAATATATTAGATTTAGTACTTTCTAACAGTGATTATTTAGTTCAAGAATTGATTGTTGGGGAAGCATTGGGAAATAGTGACCATCAGATAGTTCGTTTTAACTTGGGAATTGAGAAGGGTAAAATAACCGAGAAGGCTGTAAAAGTTCCAAATTTCCATAAGGGAGATTATGTAAAACTCCGAAGCTTGCTAAATTTTGTAGACTGGGGTGTAGAATTCAGAGGTAAAAATGCTTATGGGATGTAGGATACTTTCAAGCATATAATAAATGTAGTCCAAGAACAATGTATCCCAATGAAGGCCATTAGGAACAAAAGTAAGAAACCATTATGGTGGAATCAGGAGATAGCTAGAAAAATTCCAGAGAAGAAAAGGGCTTATAAAAAAATACAGGTATAAAATAATATTCAAAATTTAAGTTATTATAGAATGGCTAAGAATGAGTTAAATAAGATTATGAAGAAGAACAAAAGGGGGTCAGAAATTAAATTAGCTCAGGATAGCAACAAAGATCCTAGAAAGTTCTTTAGTTACTATAAAATTAATAACAAGTCTGGCAGAGTTAAAATAGGACCTATCAAATATGAAGAGGTTGTGAGAGAAACTGATGAGGAAATAGTTGAGGTACTAAATGGTCATTTTGCATCAGTATTTACAAAGGAGAAACTAAATAGTCTTATGTATAGTACTCGTGGGTCAGGGAAAGAGGTGTTTACTACCATTAGTGTGGATCGGAGGATGATAAAAGGACTAATAGGTGAGTTAGATACTACCAAGGCCTCCGGCCCTGATAATATTCATTCTAGGATACTTAAAGAAGGGGTAGAAAGTATCTCAATAGCTCTGGAGAAGTTATATACTAGGTCACTGGAATATGGAGAAGTACCTGATGATTGGAAGAGAGCGAATGTAGTCCCCATTTTCAAGAAGGGTAATAAAGTGGATCCAAATAACTTTAGACCAGTTAGCCTAACTCCTGTAGTCTGTAAAATTTCCTGAGAAAATAGTTAAAAAAGGGATTTGCCAACATCTAGAGAGAAAGGGGTTAATCAGCGATGCTCAGCATGGGTTTAGATCAGGTAGATCATGTTTGACTAATTTACTAGACTTTCTAGAGTTCGTAACAAATCAAGTAGATAAGGGAGAGAATGTGGATGTAATTTACTTGGATTTTAGTAAAGCATTTGATAAGGTACCACATAGGAGATTAGTTCATAAATTAAAAATGATTGGGATATGTGGGGGGGGGGGTTCAAATTGGATAGCTGAGTGGCTGAAAGACAAAAAGCAAAGGGTAGTGCTAAATGGTGTAAAGTCAGAGTGGAGGGATGTTATCAGTGGGGTTCCTTAGGGATCAGTTCTTGGTCCATTATTATTTGTCATCTTTATAAACGATCTTGGGGAGGCAGTTAATAATAAAGTGTCAATTTTTGCGGATGATATCAAATTAGCAGCTGTAGTTAAAGATATTGATGATAATTTTAAAGTGCAGGGGGATTTAAATAAATTGTTATCCTGGGCACATAAGTGGCAAATGACTTTCAACCTTGATAAGTGCAAAGTTATTAACATGGGAAAAGATAATAGAGACTTTAACTATGAAATGAATGGGCATTGGCTGAGCTCAGTAGAGGATGAGAAAGATCTAGGAGTAGAAATAGATGAATCATTAAGGTTTTCTAAGCAGTGTATTGAAGCAAGAAATAGGGCAAATAGAGTGCTGGGTTTCATTAAGAGAAATGTCAGTTACCAAAGTAAGGAGGTTATTCTTAAACTCTATAACTCTTATGTTAGGCCACATCTAGAGTACTGTATACAGGCATGGTCCCCACATTTTAGACACGATATTAACCTTCTTGAGTCAGTGCGACGGAGGGCAACAAAGATTATTCCTTTCCTGAGGCACCTTGAATATATAGATAGACTGAGGGTATTAAATATGTTCTCGTTCGAAAGGAGGTGTGTGAGAGGGGATATGATTGAGCTCTTTAAAAATTTTTTCCGGGATAGATAAATTGGATGTTAGCCATTTTTTTGAGTTAGATGATAGAAATCGGACCAGAGGTCACCACTTGAAAATTAAAAAGCAAGGGTGTAGGTTGGATTTAAGAAAATATTTTTTCACCAATATAGTGGTATATCTCCGGAACAAATTGCCGCCGAGGGTAGTAGGTAGTCCAAGTATTTAAGAGTAGGTTGGAAGAGTTTATGGGGAGGGAAGGTTGTGATGCTTCCTAAGTTTTGTATATATTAATGTTGTTTGTATATATCTATAGCTGCATGATTTATTTCTTGACAAGCCTTGATTGGCGATACCCTTGTTTGTGGATGCAATCCTCTGGATGTAGTTTTCCTGGGAGTTTAGGTGCCTTAAAAAAGAGGCCGTTTGACTCGGATGACCTATGATGAGCCCTTGTGGCTTTTGGCATCTGTTATCTTATATTGTGGGGGACTTTGATTTTGTCTTTCCCTGGTGATGGTGCTTTTTGTGGGTGGGTTTTGACGGATGTGGATGACCTTTGATATGCCCTTGTGGCTTTTGTCATCCGTGAAATTATGTTATGTATGTTATGTTATGTTAAGGTTTTAAAGTCGATAATTAAAAACAGAATGATAGCTCACCTTGAGGCGAATACAATATCAGAAAATAAACATGGCTTTAGAAAAAGGGAGATCGTGCCTAACAGATCTATTTTCCTTTTTTAACCATATGATATCCATCTAAGACAATAGCAGAGCAGTGGACATAATTTCCCTCGACTTTCCCAAAGCATTTGATACACTACCGTATGAAAGGCACTTACTTGAAATAGAAATCTACGGAATAGGGAGGAAAATCTTAGATGGATTAAACACTGGCTCGCTGATCGCTTACGAAGGGCATTTAAAAATCAGATAAACTCGAACTGGGCCCTTTTAACCAGTAGGGTCTCCCAGAGCCAGTTCTTGGCAAATTATTTTTCATAATATATAGAAGCAACCTCGATAGCGGGTTAAAAAGTAAAATTTCTAATTTCGCAAATAACCTCAATATAGGAAATAATGCTGCAGCTAGATGCGATCTCGTGTGACTGCAGCGAGACCTAAACAAACCTGTCGAGTGGACAGTTAAATAGTCAGTGAAGTTTGATATACGAAAATTCAATTAATGCAGGTAAAATTCAGAAATATGAATTCAAATTATTATATGAGTAGCCAACTCTTAGAATCCGTAGACTTGGAAAATGATCTCTTGGTCTTAATTTCATCAGAATTCAAAGCGTCCAAGCAATGCGTGGAACCCACTAAAATAGCAAATGGAATACTAGAATAAATCGCCTGGAATATATTTTAAAAGTCGAGAGACATAATCTTACTTTTTTTAAATCATTAGTTCGACCACATCTAAATTATGGGTTTCAGTTTTAGTTTCCCGGCATTAGTAAAAATGTGGAAATGTTAGAAAGAGCACAACGCAGGGTGATTAAACTAATACCAAAACTTAGGAACAAACCCGATGAAGAAAAATGTTGCTGCCTAAACCTTTTATCACTTAGGCAGCCAACTGATAGAGGTTTTTAAAATCGGAAAATGTTTTGCAACATGAATTACTCGTCATTATTCGAAATGGCTTATCGATCGAATATCCATCATAAATGAGTCAACAAGCGATTCACGGGTGGCACAGCGCTTTGTTTAACCTAAAAAATTACCAAAACGTGGAAGAGTTTTCGCGTTTAAATGAAACCTGGTAGGAGCACGAAGGAATATCACTTTACAAAATTACGACTGAATATTTAGACATATGTGCCCTAATCCCCTTCTCCCCATGATACCCGTTCATAGTCAATGTATTTCATGAGTCAATGTTTTCCATATTCTTTTCCGGCTTTTCTGTCATCTTTTTATCATTTACAGAGACTCTCTGCAAGAAAGAAGAGATCCTTCTTATCAGCTGTTTGAGTTCGAGAAGTAGTATACATATTAAAACATGTACAGTAATATCTACACTCATAGAAAATGTGTACTTAGTTAGAACTTACTTGATATAAAGCTAGAGTCATAGATCAGTGTATCTGTAGAGTGAATTTGCATGAAATGAAGGTACACCCATCGTTAAATGTTTAGCAAATCAATATAGAGCTATTAAATGCATGGACTGCACTCCAAAGATTGAAGTGGTATAGACCTTATTTGGTCTCGGCTTGTCCTAGTTCTGAAGTAAGTTCTCTCTCTTTCTCTCTCTTTGTTTCCTCTCTCTATTTTTCTCGATATTTCTTTTTCTTCTTCTCTTTCTCTATCGCGTTACGCTACTATTAGCTGTAAAAGCCATGTGACATATTAAATAATGAACACACTGGTTCTATAATCTCTACCAGTGGCCACATTTGTCTAAAGGTCCGCCAGGGTCCCATATTTTCGTTATCGTTATAATCTCCAATTTGTACCTCCTGTGCCAATCTCAGTCGAGACCTAAATTTATACAGGGGAGGCAGTCCCCCTGCAAATGATAGTCCTATTTTCAACATTTTAATGAGTAAATTAGAGTAGATTCTTGCCAGAAGTGCGAAGTGGGATTCGAACTGAGGAAGTTGGAGGAGTGGTCAGTATCGCTAACCATTTCTTTAATGAAGCCCAAACGAATTGAATTCCTATCGGCGAAGACGGTGCATTAGGAGGTTGAGGAAGAGATCAAGACGTGAAACCCAACGGCAGATAATTATAAGTACAATTAGAAGCGCTTTCGCCTTTTTCCTGCAAGGACATATCCACGTAATGATTAGGTTAGGTATGAGAAAGACCTTGAAAACTCATTTTATTGTTCCTGCAGGTGATTTTTCATTTTTTAGTCTGATGCAATTTGTGTGACCTCTTCCTTGGGACATGACATCTTTATATATCTCGAAGTACGAACAAAAGAATTGTAGGTGCATGCGTCCGTTTGGGCTTAAAGTTGTTCAAAAGAAATTATCGTCATATTAAATGAATAATTATCAACAACCACTATCTCATAACTTGTGGTTAGTACTCACCAATGCCTCTATCGGCGTAACTAGACGGAAGCTGTGGCATGATCGGCCATTACAGGCAGTGCGTATCACAGGAGCTAATATTTTAGGCGCGCTTCTTTATAGGTCAGTGGCCAATATCCTGATTTAGTCACCCTTTTCAACTTGGGAATAAAATTTTATAAATACTAATTGTAAAAGTCTAAATAACTCCATGCATTAGTACATACATAAATACACAGCTGCGTGTCTCCCCCTTTCCCCTTATTCCAAATTCGCCTTTTCGCATCGAATTCCCTTCACCCCATTTCGTGCCTTTGAGATAACCAAATTCTCCGAAGGCCCGAATTTCTTCGCGCCGTCATGAACCTGTGACTTGAGACGAAGAAAGCTAGGATGGCGCCGAAGTGTAAATATTTGGCATGTGCTGACGGCAGACGAAAGGTCTTTTCGCGCGACGATAAGAATTTTATGAGAATCCGGTGCTCTCTTTCGATTTTAGCTCTTAAGGGAAATAAAAGAGGAAATTCCTCCTGGAGTCGGGCAGAAGATCTTAGACCTACGTTGTATGTGGAGCTATTCCCACAAAGGAAACAGTTTGCCCGATGCAAGGAAGAAACCTCGGGGAATTTGTTGTTGCCGTCACAGTATTTGTAGGTACTAAACTTCTCGCAGACCCCTCCCTTCAGAGTCAGAGGTTTCACAGGACCTCCCTCTGTGGATTACCCTGGACGCAGCTAGGTAATCATTTTTGGCTACCCCCTCACGTGCCAATAATCGGAACGGACACTTCAAGGAGAAGAAATCCGATTTGAGTCACAGTTTGACTCGCCTTCGCGATCTGGCCTAAGATCATTATATCAGGACACCAGTGCGAACATCGTCGAAGAAGAAGACATTCACCGTCATTCTCCAAATACTTGCGAACTCAAAGGTATCGTTAGAGTGAATTATTCCCTCAACCCTAACTTCACTAGTTTAATCGTTAACTAGAATTTCCATCCCGAGCTCATAACCTTCGAGTATTACAAGTGATTAATTCAGTGCTTAAGTCCGTGATATTATTCAATTCATTCTGTCAGGTGCAATTAAGACACAAGCATCCTAGTAAGTAGATTGTAAGTGTAATCTTCACGACATTATATAGACTTACCAATTCAGTCCGAAGATTAACCCTATTTATACATATATATGCTAGTTCATATTTTCAATTTATGTATATTAAAGTTTATTTTTGTATCTATGTGTTTTAACTATTTTAGACGATCCTTTGGCAATTGATAAGCAATCCACTCGGCTCAATTCTCGATATTACATAAGTCCACCCATGACTGGCTTTTACTGAGTGAAAACACACTCAGGAGATCATTATCTTAATTTTGATCAAAAGGGAAGCACCGGGGTTATTCTTATTCACGGGAAGTGGCTACGGTAGGTCTACTGGCTACACTTCACCCACACTTTTCCCTGGTGTGGAATTAAAATAGATGCCAAGGAAGTGGGACTGGGATTACCCACTCACTAACCCTCGACACTAATCTTTTATTTCAAAATGCTTCAATTCAGAAAAACTAAAACTCTTTTAGGTAATGAAGATTCCAATGATGAAATATGTGAAAATAATCCCCCCAGTTATATATATATATATATATATATATATATATATATATATATATATATATATATATATATATATATATATATATATATGTGACAAAGTTTCGCGTAAGTAAACAATAAATGCCCCCCCAAAAAACACAAGGAAAATAAAACAACGAATCAAAGTACCTGGAATAGAGTTCGAAAGTACTTAGTTTCATTATCATTGAGGCTTTTGTTGCATATATATATATTTAGAAAAATTCACATTATGTTCCCTGTATGTCAAATATATTAGTGCGTCATAAAAAAATCCTTCTTGGTCGCTGATAACTGACAATAATTCGATATATTAGTAAATTTCTAAGAAAAGAATTGGATGAGAAATTCATTAATTAAATTACGACTTTGTGTTTGCATCTATCCATCCGAGGTATTTATTTACTCGGGTGTAAACACCAGGATTTTCCGGCTTCGCACATTCGATCCCCCAGGACACAACACCTCCTACGTACCAGGTCGTTTCTGGGAATATTTGAACGAGGAAAGGTCCACCTGAGTCTCCCTGAGAAAAGGGACGAAGAAAACGGTGAATTTCGAGGTTAGAAAACGGAGAAATTCACATTTTAAGCGGATTCTTAAAGTTCAGCCATAAATTTTAACCTTGAATTTTGTGGGGACGCATTACTGAACTTTGAACTCAAATAGAGAGATTATAATAAGATTAGGATTTGAGATGAGCATTATAAAATGTTATGTAAGCAGACTATGTATTTAAGTATCTAACCTAACCTAACCGACTTTGGGTACGCGTATCTTTACTTGGAATTTTATGGGGACGCTTGTCTTAACCGTGAATGTTTTGGGTACGCTCAACTGTACTTGTGTACTTTGGAGACGCTCTACTTTACCTTCTCCGAAATTCCCCCACAAATTGATAGACCTTAATACTTCATCCTAATGTTGCCAGTTTCACACCCCACTTCTGAGGTTTTGGTAAATGTATATCCCACCGCAACCTTTGGATTAGGGTAGATTTGGTATCCTAACGAAAAGTCTCACTCGGCGTTCTCATTCCAATTTTCTCACTCATGACCCGTATTAAAGAGAACCATTCCTTTTTTTTTAGCCGAATCCCATTTTTTCTATTCTAGTTCCGTGTGTCTGTTATGAACTGTGGTGAAAATAACCATACCAACTTAACTCATTCCCAAATATTACTAGTGGAAATATAAACTGGTGTAACAGGAATTAGGCTCTAATGAAAGTTAAAAGTTAAGGCTGGAGGTTTAAACATTTTCCGATGTTGTATCAATAATTCCCCCCCTTCCCCTGCAAATCTGTTTAAGCACCTCCCAATGCGAGGATTCATCCTAGTCTCCCCTTTCTTGTACCCCTTGGGAACGGGAGATAAGGACAGAAGGGCGGATTCACAAAAAAGGGGTCATTGTTTGCTTCCTCACCTGGCACGAATCCTTTCCTCCTTCTCTCAACCCGGCGCACATCATATTGTTGGTCACCACGTTCCGCGGGTAGGCAGCAACACAGGCCGACTGGTTCCAGACTGGGATAATAACTTCTTGCAGGACACTACTTACTCTTCCTCCAAAATCGATCGTTCCCCAACCTTCGGAAAAAATGAAGAGAAACCATTTCGATAAAGAAAAGTCTCACAAGGTGCATCCTTCAGGTATTGTTCTATCAATATTTTGAACTTGTTTAAACCTAGTTATCGAACAAATTTGATCAAGGAGATGATTCGACACGTTTATTTTCAGGATGGACGCAAGAGCGTCAGGCTATGTGTTCTCCTACGCGATAGACACCTACGCGAGCCAAATTTATAATTAGATTTAAAGGCACCTCACTGAAGGTGGCAAATATCTTGGTCTGTTTAATACATGGAAATAGGGAATCAAAGGTGTGGTCTTCTTTCATTCGTACACTTCAATAAACCGAAAAAAACAGAGTGAAAGAGGACACTAAACCCATTCAAATAGAACCGGGGAATAAAATCTTAGCTTGTATTGATAATGGTTTTAGGAAACTAAGGGCTGGTCATAAATAGTGAGAGATATAAATCAATATACTGGAGCCAAGAAGGTCTCCTCTTATCCCCCCCTCCCTCGCTTCTAGCTACGTGCTCTAGACGGAGGAAATAAAAGTAAAATTCTCGTTCCTGGCGGGTTGTAAGTTATGGCAAAACATAATGGATAACGTGAGAGGCATGATAAAAATACACTCGCTCCGTGTAAAAAAGGAGTGAAGTTGAAGTTAATATATGTCCTGCGAAGCTTAAAGAATGGTGAATTGAATCCGTGCGTAGGTGAACATGGTTGAAACAAATAAACTTGGAAGGGCGTAGGACTAAAAATTTGTAGCGGTGATTTGGAACATGATGTGCATAAGGCGAATCAACTGCCTGAGTTCAGATATTATTAGCGAACGCTTAAAGTATGCTCGGGGTTCGATCTCATTTCATCATCAAGGTATGGTGACAATACCGCGTTTGTATATGTAGAAGGATTGCTCATATATGCATAATCGTGTCCAAGTATGGGGAAAGAAGAATTAACATCTATTGATCATTTCTGCATATTCCATGCATTTCCACTCCCACTTACTTCATGATTTAATTTAAGAACCTAATTTATATTGATAGATATGAATAAATTCGCTCACTAATTGGATACTGCAACACTCTATTTTACTTGAATTAATAACGAGGAAAAACAACGAAGGTATCCTAGCCAAAAAGCTTTCAGAAAAGATAAGTGTGGAAATGTTTGTTAGGGAAGTTGAAAATGTTAGGGGCGATAGTCATTGTGAGTACGTAGCTCCCCTTATCTTGCTCCCCTCCCATAGAGAAGGTAGGGCCATTGTGCATATTGGGAGAAATATGAAGTTTTATTATTCTTTTTAAATCTTAGTAGAAAAACAAAACAAAGAGGGCAGTTTTACCACATATGATGAGAGATGTTTGTAAGCAAGGTGCTGAAGTTATGGAAAGTGAAATATGTGGAAATTACATTACTCGAATATTCCAAAGAGGTGAATATAAGGGGCGGGTGATAGGCGAAATCTTTGACAATCGGCTGACACTAAGTGGTGTTGAGAAAAGCTAACTAACGTACGAGAGGGAAACTTGCTTCTAGTAAAGACAAACTTTCTCAATGTCACTCTCAACCTACCCGTGACGTATCCTAGCTGATCGTCGAAGGTGTTACCGGCTGGAGGAAGACAAACTGGCCAGATGAACTCACTGAATGTCGTTGGACGCGACAACTTGATAATGGCTATGTCGTTCTCCTGAGTGTTTCGGTCATAACTGATCAAAAGAGATTATTGACGATTAGTGACATCAATACACGATTATCTATCACCGACATTCAAACTTTTTCTCCCTCTGGTACCCAAACAAAAAGAAATTATTTAGAAAACACATTTTAACCATCTCTGGTGGCTAGTAGACATTTCAAAGACACATGTCTATGATGAAGGAGGGAGAAAACCTTTGCCGTAAAACTTTAGTTCAAGCAACGGCTTCTATGGTTCTACGGAACAGCATTAATCAGAATCGAGAAAGAGGGATGTTTCATGGGGGTTTCCTTGTAGTAGGTAATTGTTTGTCAACAAATTTTATATTAGGGTTTCAATTATAAGGGACTAGATAATTGAAATAGGAAAATATTGAAGGTAATTGAACTTTAATGTTGGATAAAACACAAAGAAAAAATGAAGATAAAGAGTAAAAGGGGTGTACAGAGATAAATAATAAATATATAAGTTGATCTTAAGTGAGGGAGGCGTTGTTTTTTGATCCTTCATCTGGTGATTGCCTCCAAGGGAATAATTCACCGAAATTACAATTTTAGCCTTGTTCTAGACCTCTCTAAACATTCCGAAACCAAACCAAACAAATAAAATCAAAACAAAATCAGACAAAGACAAAAAGCAACAACAAAAAACAAAACAAAAACAAAATAGCGAGAAGTAGAAACCTAGTAGAAAATAACCTCGACCTACACCCGGCTCGCAGAAACCGTGGCGTCACGGATACTACGATCCAGAGAGTTTGGATATTAAAATTCCATGAGAGCACCCAGGGCGCTTTGTGAGTTGCTAAAGATCACAATGCTATCTCCCAACCGGGCACGTGCCATTAAATCCTGTACAAAGATTTATATTTCAACCAGCTTAACCATGAAGACAGACGCAGCGCTTGGTTGAGCCCCTCTGATTTCAAACAGAGGGGGATACGGCGTGGAAACCAACCCCATCCTGAGACCTGGAACCATCTGTGTGCACTGCCACGGACCCTGTGTGACACAATGTGTACTACACAAAGGCGCAACGCAATACACCAGGCGCTGTGTAACCTATGGGAGCAGAAGCTTAGCGAAAAATAGTCAAAGGTGGAACCCTTAAGTTTAATGTCCTGGGAAGAACCAGGAGCGCCTCCGGCTCGAGAGCTACACTGAGCTCTCGAAGGAATTTCCTAGCACTAAAACCGAAGGGCTTCGGATATAAATTGCTCCTCTAGGCGGCATAAACACCGAATAGATCGGCTGTGGATGCAATGAGAGCCGTTGGTGACTGAGAGAGGCGCTGGGCTCGCACCTGCAGGCACTTAATGCACTGTGGATAGCGCAGATCGTGTATCAGTTCCCCAGCATCGACAAGTAGGTCCTTAAGGGTGGGCATACTGAAGGCACCTATTGCTAGGTGGTGTAGTGGATCGAGTCCACCTTCTGCAATACATGCTTGGCTACGGATGCATAAAACTCGCATCCGTAGACAAGCTTCGAAGGAACCAAATATCGGTAGAAAAGGAAGGCAGTAGCTCTATCAGTACCATCAATTGATGAACGTCAAGGAAAGTACAATATCCACGGCTGTAAATATAACCCACCAAGGTGAGGCGTCAGTCAAAAACAAGACCAAGGAAACGGTTTTAATCTACTACTTCCAGGAGAACCTCATTTAGAAATGAGTTCGAGTCGGGGTGGATCGGTGGTTGGTGGCAGAAGTGCACCACCTTAGTCTTGGCTAAGAAAAATCGAAACCTGTGCATTTCGGATTAGCGAGAAATGCATTTAAATGCTTTTTAGAGTCTATGTTCTAGATTTGGTGTGTGGTCAGCACCAAAACAGATAAAATGTTGAGCACGTAGAGCATAGCGACAACATCACCCGGCAGCACGAAGTTAATACTCTTGAAGCTCAGGGAAAAGATTGTGACACTGAATACACTTTCCATGCTCCATTGGGCCGGAGAGGGCCCACAACCCATAGGGGGAATCAAAGATCTTTCAGAAACTCAGAAATAAAGATTGGAAGGCTAAGGTGTGTCCATTTTTTTTTCAAATTTCAAATTCCATAAATGAGGGGTGCTAAAAACTTGCAGCACGACTTATGAATTCTAAAGATATTTTTGCTATTTTAATATGATTTAGTTCTCCTTCATAATAAGCTACTCAAACGTCCTAACTTTTTTTTTACTTTTTAAGGGAATTAAATAACAATTATTATATTAAAAATTATATATAATTTACTTCTTTTTTTCTATTTCAAAGAATGCTTAGCCGTGAGTGCTATCATCCTAACCAGTGGGACTTGATCTACAATGGATTTTAAATTTCTGAAAAGAATCGCGACATGCACCCATATGAGCAACTTAATTGGAAATGGTAGAGTTGTTGCCCTCTAAACTCCAAAATCTGCGTGACGTTCTGAAATTTAGACTATTGCTCAAAGAACAAAGTAGTGGGGATGTAAGTAACTACCCAGCAGCCAGTCTTGCAAAGGACATAAAATCTCAAGTGCTTAAATAGTGGGAACGAGTGAACAGTTCTTCTGTAGCCCCGTTGTAAATTCACGAGTCACAATTTTAAACAATATCTAAGAGAGCTTGAAGCTGAAAGACAAAAACATATCTCTTAAGAGAGGAGAGCTACGTGTCAAAGAGGCTTTCATTGCAAAAGTTGTCAAGTTTTTTGTCATCCTCAGTTGCAGGTGTAAAATTCTTCTTTGCTGTAAATTTCTCTGCTCTGGGTGCAAAAACAAAACTCGTTAATTATACATACCCTAGGGAGATTACAATCCCTGTAAAGGAACTTGCTTTCACTAAAGATGAGAGACAAAAGTTTGGTTCAATTGGACCCTTGCCATATCAACCTGGCCAAAACAGACAAGTCAAATGGCAGAAGCGGCAAGAAAGGGAAAGAAGAGTTGATGAATATAAGCAGACAAGTAAGCGGAACAATATTCCAATGACATCAAGTGAAGTATTTTTTCTGCTGATGAAAATGAAAGATAAATAGCTGATTCTCAAGATGGAAAGGCTGGAGGTTATGAATTGACATTAAAAATTTCAAGCACATCTTCATATTACATTAAAAAGCCACAGTATAACACATTAGAAATACATAATGTTGATATGCATAGCATCTCTTATGGTATTGAGCTGCCTGCTCCTGCTGCCGCTATCAATCCTACCTTTATAGATGGTAGCTTGATCAATGAAGAAGACAAAAAACTTATAGTTGATCACAATAAAGTCAAGAGGGCCCAAGAAAAAGTTATGAGATCCCTGTATCAGGGTTTTGATGACTTTTGTGAGAAAATTGAAATAGCTAACGGGAAACGAGAGGAGACGAACATCCACAGCTCGTCCCAGTTAGCCCTGAATCTGCAATAATTCCATTGAGCTAATCTGCTCTTTCATGGTTAGCTCAGAGAAGATGCAATTGCCCTCTCCGATGGGAAGCCCCTCGCGGGAATGACCGTACGCTTCCCGTAGGCCGAAATATGATCGCTGTTGGCCGAACGAGGTGCTTAAAGCGCTGTCGCCTTCGTTGAATTATTGGAGGAGGTTTGGCTCAGAAGGCAATTCTTTTCCTCCATCCGCCTCGAAACTTTTGGCGGGCAGGTGGCTAAGGAGGCGGGAGGGAGTGTCTCCTGTAAAGAATCCACCGTATCCAAGCTGCCCTATCTAGCCTTGAGTGGGGGCGTAATGACAAAAGAAATTTTGATGCTTTCCTCCTTCGAGGGGAACCTTTCGGAACCCTAAAAAACGGCCTCATGATCACCCTCAGGGGTGTTAACACCTGTCAGTTTAACTACAGAGTGGAGGCACGCGGCATTATCTCCTAATGGGAAACAGTCCCGCTGGGGGATGGGGGGAGTCGTGTTTTGAGCTAAGGCTGAGTGTGAATCATTAAGGCCGCCAGCTCTTCCGGGGGTGAGATGTGGAACTTGCTGAAGGGTTACGAATAGTCGCGAAAACGACCGTTTTCTTAGCTTTGGGGGTGGCCAGGAGTAGATCGTTATTTTTATAATTGAAGCAAAGAAATTCCCAGGCATCTCTTAGGGCGCAGGGAAAAAATACTTGCTGTCGCGAAATGACACGATCCGCAGCATGAACGGCCAGTATTTCCTTTTCCAGGAAATACGCACCCCATTTTTTAGAAGAATCGGGGAGCAACTCTCTTAGATTGACACACATGTCCGGACATACACGATAAGGACTTATCGTGTACGACCTTCGAGCAACTTACACAGACTTTGGGTCAACCAGAATTTAGACGTCTACACGAGTGATTCGTAATGCCAAAGCGCTGTGGTAGTAACAGCACATCCGTGGCAGTGGCATGAATCTATTCGCGTTGTAATGATGCCAACCGGCACACACCGACTCAGGGATCTTTTTTACGGTCGAAAGTGACGAAGAGCCTAGGAGTGGATCTTGAGACCTTTCTCTGTTTTCTCATCACTCGTTAGCCCTTGGCCACCCTCTGGTTGGATAGCTCTAAGCTGATGTCTTCTAAATAGTAGCATACTAGTTTCTTCGCATAAACCACTTATTTCACAAATTTTATGGTAGGGTGTGGCAGATCAACTCACGGCTTGCAAGTAAATATCTTAATGGTACTAAGTATCGCGCCTCGGAAGTGGCAGACGCATTCACAGAAAGGCTCTCGTCCGAGAGACGGGTCACCTTCAGGTGAATACCAATAAAACTAGCTAATGCTTTCCTGTGATGGATCGCGTTGCCTTTGGCCAACATACTGTCTATGTGGAGCGAAAAAATCAGAAAGCTTTTGAAGCCAGTGGGCTCTAAAACTCCAGGTCGTCTCTTTCTGAAGGGCCCCGACGTAATCGCACCCGCGGCATTGGAATGTTTCACCTCATTTTCAGACGTAGAAAGTGCCTGATGTCGGCTCCAAATATGGGAAAGGGAAAGCCCCCTTTGCGCATGGAGATGGGGAAAAGGGAGCTCCTAAACCGGTCGAAGGTCTGTCTTGGTTTACTTAGTTGTTCCCGACACCTAGAGTAGACGAGATTGCGCTTGGAGGCAGATATCCCTGCGACTCCAGTTGCCCGCTATTTCCTTCTCTTGTGGTCATAAAAAGAGTAAAACAGTAAAATTTCAAGAAAGTAGATAATATGACCCCCCTTTGCCTTGGAAAGTTAAGAGAAAAGTCTACATAGGATCAGAAAATTACAGAATGCGATCATTTACACATATTCGATCCACACTTCCATTTTAACACTGGCTTTGATAACCCAACACACTATTCAGGCAAAATTGAGCTTGAGAATTAATCATAAAGAATGGTGCTGGCGTAGCCACCATATATAATATGTACTGGGAGAAGGTGAGGAGAATCGACGGCATAACACCCCGTGCCTAATTCTTGACTTAGCCAGTGGGCCTTTGGCCCTCGTAGCAGGTAGTACCCTCACGGGGTACACTAACACATGACTATGGACTGATAAGAGAACTAAATTGCACCAGCAGCCAGAACCACTATGGATAGAAGAGCAAATTTGGAACTGGATAGGCAGATATGGAGTAGAGAGAAGTAAAGATAGGGGCAACAACATTTTTCCCGGGCCCCATCAGAAAGTTCACTTCAACCCAGTGATAGGGATTCCCTAATTTGCTCTCAGAACGGAAGAATGTGCAGTTCCTCCAAGCACCAAGTGTAACAGGTTACGCAATGTAATCCATGGCTGGGTAAAGTTATAATGTATCGCAAGGACCGTGTGTCTATTTTACAAACAACCCTGTAAATTGGAACCTACCACTCCCTCGGTAAAACTTATATAAACTATTTTTAATGATGGTGATAGTACAGTATCACTTTACAATATATTTTTCCTATATATTATCCCTAATCAATTTTACTTTCATATCGCCTTACTTGTAGCTAGAATCCATTTTTTATTGTTCTGCTATTATTGAATTATTATGTCCTTCTCTCTTTCAGACAATTTTAAATCATTGCATAGAAAAGTATAACAGAGTTGCAGCGCATAGGCTAAGTGTAACCTTACGGTGGGGTTGACAGTGGAAGAAGGATAGGTTTCGACCTGGCGGACACCTTCAACAGATGGACACTCCCAAATATTTTTCGCTATCCACACACAAGAATATTCCTGTCATAGTATAGTTATTTATTTAATTTCTCATTTCAATATATATAACCACACACTTTCCTGCATTGAGTGAGCTCCCTCTGCCATATAAATGACCCCTCAACGATTTTGTTGTCTACTGTGTGAATTTTATCTTGGTTAGAAACTACAACAACTTTTCTTTCCAGTTTTATATTAGAAATTTTAGAAAATAAATACTAAAGTTCGTTTGTTTTATTAACTTAAATTCAAAATGGTAGTAGTACCATTAAAGATCCTTATAGAAGTCAATTAGATACGTTTTGTCCGTATGCTACTCTTACGTCACAACGTAATCTTCGATCTTTATAATCATTTGCCGAAGAGGAACTTTCTAAAAGTTTATTTGGAAAGTTTAATTAGATCTTCTATATTTCTAAGGCAAGATTTTTTGGGGGGAAAGCCGCGTTGTATCCCGAATAACTAACTATACATATGTATGTTGAAGTGGAACGAGTCATACCACAAAGAAAGAAAAGATAAATGGAATAATTTTTGGCCGTCGAAGAAATGTTTTTTTCCTAATTGCAAAAAAAAATCCGTGCTAGTGGTTAGGATCGAACCAAGCACACGGATTTTTTTCGCAATTATGAAAATTTTTTCCGACGGAAAAAAATGATTGCATCAACCTTGTTTTTTGCATTTTGAGAGCTACAGATTGTATGTTGAACTGTTTGACTGTTTTTTTTTTAACAATTATTTTAATTAGAATGATAAGCAAGGATTTATGACTAATTAACCTATAGTTTGTCGTTACCCAGTATAAATATTTAGAATGCTCGATATCTTCCCGAACACTGCGCACAAGTACTTAATTAAAGGAAATTACTGGTTATTTTATGAGCCCAACTTAATAGCAAAATACGCCAGCTCTTTTTTTAAGGAAAAAGTAGATCAGTTATCAATCATTAATTTGGATTATTAATTTAATATAAATCACCAATTTAAACCAATTTTAATTTGACCATTAACTAACCAATACATTACGATATTTACATATGGAGAAACGATACTCTCTTTCAAAGTTACTCGGTCCTCCCAGCTTAGCTGCATAAAAGCTGTGCTTTGATACCAACATAAAAAGGCAATAAACATCTCTTTGGGGTGGCGGTGGGGGGGGGATTGAAGCACTACAATCCAAACTTCTTCATGGAAATCAAACAACTAAAAAATAAATCGGAGAAAAGCAACAAAAACAATCTTTGTCCCAAGACAACAAGCGCAATATTATAAAACTTACACACAACTCTTGGTCTTTTATCCAGGAACAAAGGAAACGACCTGCAAGTGTTTTCGTACATTCTAAAAACACCAAACCAGAAAAAGTATTCATGATGAAGAAGGGTAGACTTGCCAAGAACGACATTGAGTAAAGCACACGGTACCATCAATTCAAATGCACTCAAGGTAAATTGCTTTTGACAGTAAAATACCCTGACACAATACTAAGAAAAAGTACAAACACTTCACCTAAGGAAGAGAAGCACAAAACATACATTTGCACTTTCTCGCAATAGACAACAACTTCCCTGCCTAATTCATTGTAGAAATGGTATTGCAATTTCTGAGTCCGATACCATATCCAATATATACCTGCCCAAACTTCATCGATGCTGAAACCTTTGAGGCATCCCCAGAAATCTTCAACCGCATTATTAATACAGTTCTCCAAATGTCTTGCAAATTTACATACAGCTATACCCAAGTGAATGGAACCATCTCTAAATCCCAATATACACCAAAAGCCATCATTATTCAAAATACTGAACAAAATCAACCCATATATTCTACAAGATGCCTCCCAACCCAGAATTCCCCCACTGCACTCAACAAGCACTATATCTACCAACTTTACCCAACCTATACATGAAGGCTTCAACCAACTTACATCCACAGCCTGATCATAAATAGCGTAATAGGTACTACATTTGACGCTATATGCATAAAATGGCTTTTAAACATGGTGACACACCTACAAACACAAACACAACAGGCTATCAAGAGGACGTCCTTTGCAAAAGGAAGTCGCATAAGCTTCCGTACTCCCTATTCCTTCCTCTACACTTCAAGTTTTGATTTCATGATACTTTCCTTAGAGAACTCTACTTACACTATTCAGCTACGCTGATCACACCACCACACTCGTTTGCCGCTAGAAACACATCCGAGGTGTTTTAAATAAACCATACCATACGATTTAAACACAACCTGTAATTGAAATTGATGACCGTCTCCCCTCAACATCCATTACAAGGAATCCATTAACTAGATCTACAACAAGTTTATCGGCCATAACCACTCATAGCCAACCTGCTGTTGGCAGCCAAAATTTTATTCCTTCGCCCAAACACACTAAATGAGGTACAGTAATGCCCTACGCCTCGCTATGTGTTACATTATTAACTCCCAAATTGGTCACCCACATTGCAAAATAAAATTCGTTGCCCTGAAACACATTTTAGACCTACTCTGGACAACATTTATCCCAAACAAATCCATTTGGGTTTATTGCTCCACTACAAGCAAGATCCATAGCATTCTACAAAAATGATGCCAGAACTCCAAGCACCCATCATACAGAGATACTCCAAGGCATCTCTTCACCTCATAGACGGAACTCCATCATACACGAAACAATCCGCATACCCATAACACAGCAGATCATCCAATCTCTAGGTTCAAACAATCTCCTAAACTACATTCTACCAGGTATCAATCGAGAAGATTCCTCCCTGTCACTTCCTTATCCCACTTCTACAAGGAACCAGATGCAGCTCGCGAGATATTACAAACACATTCAACCTTTGCACACACCAAACATAATTTTCAATTACATAAAGAGCTGGATTTCTGGGAGAACCCCGCCTGGTCAGTTCGTCCAGGATTTTTGCCCATAGAACAGACACTTACTAGGATTTAATTAAGTAATTAATTATCACTCATTACTCTGCATCATAATTAATAATTATTATTTATAATAACTTAGTACCTCTCATGAATCTTCATCTCCCGTACGCTGAAGTCTGTCGGGTTGTTCTCGTCCGGAGTGGCGAAATCGTACTCGCCGAGTCTGACCTTAATTTGATCGGGGCTGCTGAAACTATCACCAAAAATACTACCATTAAAATCGATTGCTATTTATTAAGTGATATTATAATATGGGATGCTTGTTTCTACTTTAGAATTAATTTATATTTAGAAATGGCGAAGTTAAGGTGCGTGAAGATGATTGTCACTGATGTAATGGACTGTATATTAACTGTTAGGTACATTGGTACTCTATTTGGGGAGGGATATTTTTGAGGGACTCATAGTGGGAAGCAAATACTATAGTGCTGTGGAGAAACTCTCCTCCCAAAGGCGATTTTATGAATCAATATTACCGACAGCAAAATAAAATGAACAATTCCAAGTGGTTTCTCCATTTTCTATTAGCCCATACATTCGCAGTGATAGAGAGGGGGATGTCCTCTATTAATGGTGAAAGGGAGAGAAATTCGTGGTGGGTGATAGTGATGATGATGGATGATAATGAAAACTATAAAAATATCGTTACTATTACAACCGATGATAATGCTGACGACGATGATGATATAATGATCATATTGACGGTGTTGATTGTGATGATGATATTGAGGATGATGATTAGGATTATACTGATTGTCAGGAAGATAAGAATGATCTCTTTAAAAGAAAATTAGCATTGGTAAAGAAATTAACATTGTAAATTGACATTATCAAATGGTTAGGGAACATATTAATTTATCATGCGGAACACCCTTTAAAATAAAATAAACAAACCAATCGAAAGTGAATATTTAAACTTTTGTTTGTGATGATGATGCTTTGTTGGAATGGTTTTACAACATATGTAATCAGCCCGTTGATGTCTCTCTTCAGTGCGAGTTTACAGCTCACTCTGGGCTCTGAGGAACAGGGTAGCAAAAATTGTTAGATTTCCTCAAGTACTTACGGGATTAAGCAATGGGCGGCGGTAAGGACATGGCGATCGCTAATCAAACTGCCTCCGCAGAATTGCTGATTTCCAACTCCACGCAAAATCGCTGCCATCCACGGCCAATCTTTCGGGTCAGCTGGTTTGCCACCCACGATTCTTCTAAACAGAGATTTCTTCGTGTTAACACCACATCCTGCGTCAGAAGCAACAATTAGAGTTCGGTCTCCGAGGAGACCACAGGTCCAAGTTCATCAGGCACTTACAGAGGACTTTGTGGTAACGCGAGGTCTTTCCACCATGATGGCAAAATAGAGGAATCTTCAGTACTTTAGAGTTTTTCCATTAACCCTTATCAAAATGATTGTGGCTCTCATGAGTGATCTAGCTAGACTTTATTAGGGTGGACGCCCTTCCCTATGATAAAAGCTCATTAGTTCTCACCCAAGAATGTGGATTTCACTTAATGACTTTGAATACAATCAGAGAGATCGTTGCTCCATAAACTCCAGCAATTTAGTTGCTATATTTGCAGTTGCTCCTCCTAATTGAGAACCAATAATTGTTTCTATTCAGGCGACCGAAAGATTAAGAGTTCACCCGAGCCAAACGGACACAGTTCTAGTTTCGAATATTGAATCACTGGTTCAATACCAGCGAGCGCGGAAACTATACCTTCTTTGGCGCTAAAGCTAACCACCCATTGGCGGATACGCTGACATTTCTAATCGCGAGGAAATATCTCTACATGCGCATCATCACGCAAATAGCAAATCACAACACCGCATCATATCCTTCCAAGTCTTCACAACACCAAATATCTACTCTCTCCTCTATTGCAGAGCCCTGGTGATTGGGTAATAGAATGCTCTATGGGTATACTTATATCCACATACCCCTGACTCCGAATGTAGTACCACAACCTCCGGAGCCACGAAGGGTTATCCAATTTTACTGGTGGCCCACTCACCCCAAAAACCGTCACACAAAAATAAGAAAACCAAAGCAAAGTTAAAACCAAACCTCGACAACATACTACGATCTGAACACCCACAGTGAAGAGAACCGGTTTTTAGGCCTTAACAGGGTGTCCACAAAGTCTGGGTACATAGGGGATAAATACATAAATAAAAATAAATAAAAAATAACATAAATAAATAAAATATTAAAATTCCTATGTACCCAGACTTTGTGGACACCCTGTAGACTCACCAAAGATTTTCGCTCTGATCTTTATATGCATTTCATTATCCGATCTCTTCCAGGATGTAAGGAATAGAGGGAACCACTTACCTACTGAAAGATCATAGGCAAAGGAAATTAATTTACCCGCAATATGTGGCATTCGTATTATTCTGCTCATTTCTTAAATCTATAATCAGTGTATGTTGTTTCTTCCCATGTATAGACATTAATATATATATATATATATATATATATATATATATATATATATTTATTATTATCATCTCGTTCATAGTCTACTTTTTCCGGCAAATATTATTTTCTTTGAACCAAAACGATATTAATGAAGCTAAAAAATAAAAAAAAATAAGTGTATTAAAATTCCAATATAAATAAACCAAATTAATAAAATGGATTGAGCACACAGAAGCCCTAATGGCCATTGGGATAATGACGTCACAATGGATTCTTAAATCACCGAAAATCGTGGAATTCTGCCTACCATTTTTTATGTCATTTACAGACATTTAAGAGATTTCCAAAAGTAACGCAGAATTTTTAGTTTAAACATTAATTAAAACACCGAAATATTAGGGACAAATAAGTTAAGATGAAGAAAATCAGTTTACCTTATTTTTTGGTTTGAGAATTTAAAAGTTCTTTACATGTTACTAATTTATTGGACATTTCGGGCCAACAATGTCTTATTGGTGGCTAATTCAAGGGCTACCTAACCAGGTCATTTTGGAGTGTGGGATGAAGAGACGGATATTTACGGTTAACAGATCGCTACTTGTTTCAAATTCTCACCCTGTTAACATCATTCCGTCTAGGAAAGACATGTTTTTAACTTCATCGTTCCTACCAACACATTCTTTTTGCGTGAGCTGTTTAAAACATTTGAACTAAAATGAATACTACTCCGCCATGTTGGTTGGCTGTATCTTTATCAGGCCCTTCTTCGCATACTCATAAGCACCGATGTGCGAAAGGTAGCGCAAAGCCTGATCGGAAAGCAATTTTGATCTGCCAAAAAGCGAAACTACCTCAGATAATAATCCATCTGACGAAATAACATACTTTTGCTTGCCCATGCGCTAATATGAGGTTTCTACTACCATCAAACTGTTTAAACAAGGGTTATGCACCCGGATCTTCGATTATGAAGAAGAATATTCCAAAATTCCTCTTTTTTTTCTTAGGCAATTAATTTTCCACCAGATAAATTACCACTTATTCCACTTTAAAACTGATAACATTTTTACCCTAGTATTCCTAACACTTTCTAGACATATATAATATAATAGAAAAAAGGAATCAAATATTAGCAAAAATTGTGACCGAATTGTTGATTACAAACCTGTAACTATTACTCTCCTGTATATATATATATCTATATATATATATATATATATATATATATATATATATATATATATATATATATATATATATATATATATATATATATATATATATATATATATATAAGGCCCTCTTAGAACGCATCTAACTACGGAAACAACAAATAACATGTATCTGTACAATATGTACATAATGATTAACTTACCTCTATTTTGAATTGGAGGCAGGGCTGTACCGGGGCCAGAAAAATCTCCTCCAGGCGGGAGTATGGGTCCTGTTGAAAAAAGTGTATTCATTTTAGTCAATTATTAACAACCTATCCAAAAAAATCAATCAACTTCCATAATGAAAATGCTAGTTGGCTAGTTGATATACATATGCTAGGTGAAGGTTCACGAACATGAAAAACACCATATCTCTCAAAGCCTATGTCGCTCTTATCTTAAAATCCCTCTCTCTGCTCATGCTATAATCATAGCCGCATCTGCACCTCCTTGGATTAAAAATATTTAAAATTGCCACCCACGCTATTGTCTCTCAACTTGATTACTGGCAACGCTCTTTTCCCTGAATTACCTGCTTTCCATCAACAAAGCCTACAGCTTGCTTTAATTTTCAACCCCTCTTTTTTACCTGAGACAATTCCTTCATTCAACTTCCTATTTAATGTGCTACACTACATCCCCATTCGATCTTAAATCTCGTTCAAATTCCGCCTGCTTTCCTATACGATCTTCATCACCGAAACGCCTTCCTCTCTGAGCTCAAACCGAACCCTGATTAACTCTTCGTTCTTTCCTTATCCTCTTAGTCCATGTTCATCGTAGCCGTTTGTTGTTATATGGATGATCGCACTGTCTCGTTATTTACTCGAAGAATAAGAAATAAGCTGCCACCCTCATACGCCCTTTTCCCTCGCGCATTGATTTCAAAGGTGCCTTTAAGTGCCACGTCTTCTCCCACACCCTTGGTTAGTTGATAAACATGTGCTAGGCGAAGGTTCACCACCATGAAAAGCGCCATATCTAACTGCCGATTATTTTTTTATTATTGATGTTAAGTAATTAACGTCTTGTAAATGTCACATAAAAGAGCTTTCTAGAATATGTAAACGGCTTCAATACAAATATATTTCATATAAGCTCTGGTATTATATTGGGTAATTTTAGGTTTTTTGTTGCTCGCTTCATTCATTAGAGATGGCAGCGAGTGAGATTAATTCCTCAGCGGCGAATGCACGCCTTCATGTAATCACGTGTATCCAGGGAACGAAGAATGACGTCGGTTGGAAGGTTCTCTTTCATCCTTTATCTTTGCAATACCTTGCTATCACTTTCGCTCCAACATCATCTCTTTTAAAAACGTAATGGCATATGAAGGGGATGTGAAGCGATACATTTGTTTATATTTAATTAAAACCAGATGAACTTTTAAAGTCATTCCTTAACTGTGCGTTAGGAGAGTTATGTTAATAATGATGACAATTAATTTAAATTTTAAATTTCATATTTAATAAATATAATAATGTTTTCTTTTATTATTTAGAAAATAACAAATTGCATAATACTATATGGGACCTAATTGTGAGACTTTTTCATTCAATTCCATTCAGAATTTATATCTGAAAATATTAGCAGCATTTTAATTTACTGATACTAATATCAATTTGTAAACAAATACTGCGCATTTATTTACAAATATTAGTATCAGTTAGATTCAATAAGAAAGAAATGAATCAATTTTGCATCAAAATACGAAAATATAGCTCATAAATTTGAGAAATTTTGATAATCATCAAAAAGATCGTAGAAAAATGTAATAAAATTAAACAGCATAAGCTTGATTGAGGTCAAAATAATTTTGCAGGGGATGATATCATGCATTTAAATAATTTCTATTGAACTAAGGACTCTGAGAATTTAACCAAGTTAAAACACTTCTTCTAAAAGGGTTTTTATTTCTTTTGTCTTCTTTAACCATGTAGAGGCTCGTTTGCTTTCTTTAATACCCTAGAGTTTGATGACCTCCTACCATCCGAGTTTTACCTAGACCTTATAAAAAAAACATGAAGGTCACTCGATTTTTTTCAGTTGATGATGTTAAAAGAGCTGTTTTAACTTGGTTAAATTCTCAGAGTTTTATAAAATGGTTTAAAGGATGTTGTAATCGCTAGCAAGTTTTTTGACCTCAACGAAGCTAAAGTTGAAAAAAAAATAAATGCATACCTTTTTTTGTTTTAATTTTATTCCATTTTTTTTAGAGATTTTTGAAAAACTTTCGCATACTTGATCATTTCAATTAATTACCCCTAAATTTTGATCAATTCATGTCGTAGATTCAATCAAGCACACATTCTCCTCCACTTCCAAAGAAGATGGTTTATAAATATCCTGAAATTTTTATAACAGACCATATACATACGTCAAGTAATTTTGATATTAATCGCTAAATTTTAAGAAATTACTCTATGTTAGACGCAATTAGGCTCACATTCTTTCTAAATGTGATAATGGCAAGCTAAGAACAAGGACAATAAATGTCAATAACAGAAGAGATAATAAACCCCTGAGCCTAATTATTTCAACCGCAATTTTGGGGGTTGCGATCGATCCAGACATACAACCACCAAAAAATGCCCCTAAAATATATTCTCCTGTTAGAAAAGGAAACACTGACTTACGTTGACAACGTCCGCCTGCTAGAACAAAGCTTGGATTGCACCGGCATTCAACGCGACCGTTGGTATTGACGCAGAGCTGTTCGCAACCGCCATTATTTATCTGACATGGATCTGGCGATGGAGTCGGAACAATCACCGGTGCTTCACTCGCACATGATTTTCCGTCAGCTTGGAGAACCTTAATTTGAGAACCCAAAATGAGGGGGGGGGCTGGCATTAAATTCTGAGCTAAAATTAGATCATAACATCAAATGAAATAGTAAGTGAAATACGATGGAAGTCGACGTATTTAAGTTCAATTCAAGTGAATTAACATCCTGCTCTAATAGTGCCTTGCCAATTATCAGAGAAAGAACTTCGAAGAAGGAAACCACTATTAATTCCTGTCCAATAACGCTTATGTGAGAAGACAAATTTCCCCACTAGGTGATAAAAAAATAGATTCGTATCAAATTTAATTTTAACTAAGTGGGTTCCTTCCAATTCATCGGATAGAATACGATAGTTTAGCATTAAGTTGTGTCATATTTTACTGGAAGAATACTGTAATCTGGATTCCTGTATTATATTATATTAGGCAGTTTAATGAATTAAAGTACTTTTTTTCAAATTGTTTCGTATATTTACTATATTATATATAGTAGGAACTCAGGAATTTAAGAGCTGTAATTTATGGCAAAATGTGACCTCTAGTCGGAATGACAAGGTCTTGGTGATGATAATGATATATTTGTGTGCAAACATTATCTAAGAATAGTGTCTTACATATGTCTAAAAAGCTCGGTGCTTATACATAAATATAAAGTCTCATAATCTGAACAGACACTGTTAATTATCTATACAAAGGACTGAACAAACTGCACCTACCTCTAATCCGATTAAGTTCTCAATTATTATGTTAGAAAATCGTAGTGGAGCATTTCCTATTCATTCTCAAGGAGAGTCATAGTTCCATACTAGATAACCCTTGTATTACTTCATAAGACCAGCTTATATGTGGCTTATTGCGCCACGATGATCATCTAATCCAATCTCGCACTCTTACCAGTGATTAATTGAAGTTATGATCTGTTTCTCTCTGGATTAATTTATATAGGCATACATAATACAATACGGTAAATAATTCGGATTAATATCGATAACAAACCATTAACCATCGAATAACTAGCAGCGGAGTGGTAGAAAGATAATAACATTCACCCAAATAATCGTGAGTCGATAGTAAGAGTGATGGATAGGTAGACAGATACAGTTAGTGGTAAAACAAGGTCATTCAAAAGTAGGGAAAATTTAAAAAGGTTATTAGGATTAAAATCAGCTCCTCATTCGCGTGAATTAAAGGACATCGAAACTACGCCTTATTTTACCACCGATAGTAACTATCTATTTTTTAGCAGTTTGGGGATGCAGTCTCTTGCTTGGTTTGATTAAGAAGCGACCATCAACCATGCAATATTTAATAAGAATGTGGCTACCATCCCCAGGAAAACCGAATACCATGGATTGTCCTAGAACTAGATGCTGAAGGGCAGATGTCCTGAACCCGTCAAAATAATCTTTACAAATTGGCCGAACTAGAGCTCATAGAGTACACAGAGGAAAATAGATAAGCTCAGATATTACTATCAGTTAATTCAATATGCCAAATTTTACTTACAAAATTCTTTCTACAAGCACACTTAATCCCTTTTCTCGTATCACGGCACCTTTGTTCACAGCCGCCATTGTTAACAGCGCAGCCTGCTTGGTCAACAGCAGTTGTGCACTTGAAGGATCCTTGTGTGTTGAGGCAAATCTCAGCGCAGTCGTGGGTGCCAGTGGAACATTCATCAATATCAGTGCAGGATTTTTCATCAGTACCCAGAGCCTAAAATTTGGGGTAATTAATCCTTTTGGGAGTGATGGTTGTACCCTGGAGAGTAGCATATTAAAGTTTATCAGAGTAAAAAGTAATTAATTTGGCGTCGTGAAAGGAAATTTTTATCTATTTACAAAAAGAAGGCATCTTGTAGTGATTTTCAGTAATGTGTTGGTTATTTTAGTGTTCTTGTGCCATTGGTGCTTTTAATTTCTTTTATTATTATTTAAGTTTAATTGTGATTTATGAAATGTTTTGTGTAATTTTAAGGTATACTTTTAATGCGGATTTTTCCTCGAGATCTTCTGGTCTGGAACAGGAGTAAAAATGTGATGTGTTCTTAAGATATTACTTTCTTTCTTCCCTGCATATAGTTCTTTCTTCAAGTTTCCCCCCACATACTCTTCTTAAAGGTCTCTATATCATTCTCGACACCAGTTACAAACCAAACCCTTCGCTTTGGACCCATATATCCCTCAGATATCTATAATAACAAAGTTATCTCCTCCATTTTCCACTTTCATCCCCACTGCTGGCATTTGAAACTCACTATTTTGTTAATCAAAAATTCCGATTTCATTTGTGACTTTATTGTGTCAAAGAAATTAGTTCTCTTCGGCCTGACTGTAGCTCGGCTCAAGGATACCAACGTTATTTCTGTCTACATTGGATATTCGTTTTGGGGTATTCGTTCCTCTTTGTTACAAACACTACTGGTCATAGTGGTGGCGTTGGTGTCAGTAATGCTTACCAGCGCCTTCCCCTTCTTTCTCTTCTTCCCAATTCTGAGACCATTCTAAATGGACCTTAGTATAGAAAGTTCTCAGCCCGCATCAGTTGTTACACTTTTCCCCGCTCACCCAAACAGCGTGTACTCTCTACTACAATGTCCCATCTTGGTTGGCTCTCTTCTATTGACCAGGAACTAATGAGAAATTATGTGTAATCTTACCTCTGACTTCAACGAATCATTTTGCTTTTATTTCCCAGATGCTCTCTTCGAACATTAAATCCCATTAGCCCATTCTTCCCAAATCCTCTCAAGGAAATGTACCACGTGGTTGTCTGATATCAGACAAAGGAACCGAGGTGAGCCTGGATGAGATGTCTTAAGACTATTTTCGCACAAATGTTACTAAGAGCCAAAAACAAGTATTCTCGTCTAATACCATACTAATTATTCTTACACTAACAATCTGAAACATAAAGGATATGAAACGATCTACCTTTATAGTTGGCTAATAGTTCTAGCTTTGATCAATTTAAGGATAAAATTAACCGAATGCTCCTTACTCTGCAATGAATTTCATATATGATAACTTATTAACCAATATGTTCAGGCAAAATACAATAGTACTTCCTCGACATGAATAGTAGTTCGTTGAAGTACTCTTCATCCGTAAGATATCTTCTCTCTTCTAAAGATCCTGTTCTCCTCATGACTAATTCCTTCTTTTTTTCTAATTCATTACTATCATTCAACAGTTAATGTTCATCTAGAGTGGTAAAAACTGACCCGAAAATGCTAAAGTCCGCCAAATCCTTAAGGAATCACTCAGAACCCGAAAAACCCAGCAAACTTCTCTCCAATTTCTCAACTCTGGTTTATTTCTAAAGTCCTAGAAATGCTGGTTTCAGCCATCTCACGTGACCCCCGACCTAACAAACCTAAGGAAACGCAAACACAAAAACAGGCGCCACTCACCCCCAAAAAATTCACACCACAAAAAATAAAAAACACACACCCCCACATCCACACCAACAAAGGAGGCAGTCCGACCCAAGGAGATCAGGTCTCCTAGGTCAAGACAAATCTCAAAAACTCGCGGCCCACGGTCTACCTCTTCATCTAGAGGAAAGGAGCACCAACTAAAATACCACTCCAGAGGCTTCAACCTTAAATTGTACGCCCCTGAATCTGCCCCATTCCCAACTGAATTGGACTCCCGTGAAGTATCAGAAGGTCTTAGGACCGGACGATACAAATGGGAATGCTCTGACGAGGTACCGGAACGACAGGTTGAGGAAGCTCTCTCACAAAATAAGGTTAAGCTGGCCACGGACTGTTTTTACACAATCACGGACACGGAATTTAGAAAGAAAAGAAACGGCAGGGAGCGTACCCCGCCCAGTACACCACATGGGGCTAAAGTAGATCGCGAATAAGCGTCTAATTTAACTCCATACACTAAAAGAACCTACATTACTCAAATGACCAACAGACTAACAATCATACAGATGAATGTCGATGGGTGGGACGGAAAAGGTTCCATCTAGGGCAACATTCTGCGACAAAGCGACCCTGACATTATATTGATTAACGAACACGGAATGACCGCTCATAAAGAGATGAAAATTTTTCAATACGACGTCATCAGCAAAAATCACAGTCAGGAACGGTGTGACGGCTGCGCAATAGCCGTCAAAAAAGGTTTAAAATACAAAAGACTACCCGACCTAGATGAATCTTACCTTGCAATTGAGGTAGGCACTACCCTGGGGGGTCTAGTAGTGGCCACGGGGTACCAACCCCCAAGACGCGGCTATGTACCCCTGCACAACCTTCTACAGGTCTTCAGCCATAAGAAAAATGCAATCTTTGCTGGAGATCTGAACGCAAGATGTGCAGCATCAGGGTATACCTTCTACAACAATGCAGGTAGAAACATTGAAGTCCTACTTGACAGAAAATACGGGACTAGAATAGGACCAGAATTCCCAACATTCATTACAGGTAAAGCAGCAACGAAGCCTGATATTGTTTTATCCAGTATCAGGTTTCCATACAACTATTACATTGAACCAGGCCCCATTATTCCAAGTGACCACCAGGCAGTTAAAATCACAATTAGCGTAAACCCAATTCAAATTGCAATCCCAGAACGCAAAAGCTATAAGCAGGCGGACTGGGAAAGTTACAAAAATTATCTTCTAAATTATACCCCAGACCCTTTAATTGACGCCAATTTAGAAGAAATAGATGAAGAGCTGGATAAAATCACTGACCTCCTTATAAAAGCAGATAAAAATAGCATTCCCCGCATAAAATATAAAACCCTTCCAGCTCCTATTTGGACTCCCTCCATGAAAGGCCTGGCCCAAGAGTATAAAGACCTGTCCAATGTAATAGCGCTAACAGGCCCCAACCACAATGCCCATAGACGAATAAGACAGATAAAAGACGAACTTCAGACACTCATTACAGACCAACAAATACAGGTATGGGACAGACTAATTGAGGGACTTGACATAGAGAGACTCACGGACTTTTTGGCAGACGTACAGACGTTTAAAAGGACAACCCCCTCAAAAGAAAATTGTACTTAAACATGACGAAAAAGAAATTGACGAGACGACAGAGATTGAGGAAATTTTTAGGACTTTCTGGTCCTCAATCTTTAAAATTACCCCCGAAGAAAACGACAATTATGACCTCGATTTCGAAAATAACATTATCAAACAGTTAAACACGCAAATACATAAAACCTCCCCTCATCATTGTGTGTCGCAGGAAAGAGCGATGGAGGGCTATGGGAGTAAAATAACTGCCCAAGAGCTCTCCGTCGCACTAAAATCCTTTCGTCAAAGAGCACCGGGTACCACGGGACTGACCAGGGATTATTTCATTAAGGCCCCGCCTAATGTTCTGAGTGGGCTACTTAACATCATGAATGCCGCTCTGAACACAGGCTATTTTCCCGACCAGTGGAAAGTGGCCAAAATGATCTTCCTTCCCAAATCGGGAAAGCCCCCGGACTGCCCCGCAAACTTCCGACCGATATCTCTCTTAGAATTTGCTGGCAAAGTCTTCGAGAAGATATTGGCAAATAGGGTCAACTCTTTTCTCGACGAAGCCAACCTGCATAACGAGCAGCAGCACGGCTTCAGAAAGAAAAGAGGGACCGACACGGCACTAGCCGTCATTACGGAAAAACTTGCGAACATCAAGGCAAGTAAAAGGCATGCCGACCTGGTGCTCCGCGATGTCAAAAAAGCATTTGACAAGGTTTGGAAGAGAGGCTTGCAATTTAAGATCTTGCAAATAGGCCTCGACCCCATTCTTGAAAGGATTCTATGCGATTATATAATGGAGAGGAGAGCGTATATACAAATCAAAGAACACAAAGGCCCCGAGTTCGAGCTCGAATCTGGGGTCCCGCAAGGGGGCTGTCTCAGTCATCTGTTATACAACATATATACACGTGACCTACCATAACCTCTTTCCGAAGGTACGATATACGTCCAGTTCGCTGACGATATATCACAAATTTGTACAGCCGCTTACGTTCACAGGGAATTTATGGCGAGAAATACGGCTAGGGAGATATCTAACATCAACTCTTACGAGAGGAAATGGAAGATATCAACCAATGCCCAAAAATTCAAAATAATTCCCATGTTTCGCAAGACCTTCAACGATATACGGGTAGAAGGGGAGAGAATCCCCTACTGCTCAGAAGGTACGGTTCTGGGGCTCAAAATCACCACTGGGGGATACAAGAGTCATATCGGGCGGACAGTCGCGAATAGCAAGAGAGATTTGAGAGAGTTTTATAGGTTCATCGACCTAACTCGCTCAAATAAACTCAAGATATGCAATGCGTGCATTCGCTCGAGACTCTTGTAACCCCCGGTGCCGTTGAACGCGAGCGCCAAGACCCACATTGCGAAACTACAAGTCATCCAGAACAAAGCGGTTCTACTCATTACAAATACCCGAAGAAGAGAACGTATACGACAAAGGGACCTCCACGACTCGGTTGGATTATCTCCGATCAACGTGGCGCTCCACGAGAGAGCTAAGAGGATATGGCAGGCCATTGGCGCCCACTTGACCCCTAAATTCTCTCGTACACACTTAGAAATCGAAGCAGACCAACAAATAAGACCCTTCAAAAGTAGCAAGCTACAGACAGAAAATGACGTGATCCCAAAATACACCTGACAGAACTGACAAAATACAAAGTTATTCGCAGGTTCCTTTAGCATATTCAAATTAAATTAAAAACCACTTGCAAAACGCAAGATTAAATAATTTCACACTCACTTTTAAAAAAATCCATTTAATCGATAACCAAAAACTTTTCAAAAACTTTTTACTAAAGTCATAGCGGGAATAAAACCCCCGCCAAAAATAAAGGCTTGAATGCCTAAAGCAATCAATCGATCAATAGGATCGAAATCATAATTAAATTAACCATGTTTGAATTAATTATATAAACTATGGATTTATATTTCATAGTTTATCGAAAAAATACTAAACAACCAAAAAACACACAAACTTTACATTGACAGAGCTACCCCTTCACCAGGGATCTTTTTATTCTTTCTCCAACACATCATCTATTCTTTAAACTCACCCTTTAACCACTTTACTCTCTTACTATTCTCTCTCTACTTCTACCTATATTTTATCTCTTATTTTGTCCAATGTCCTGGTTTCAGCCCTTATTCTATAATACCTCCCTCCTACATTGATGTGTTCTTCCAGTCTAGATTCAAGTTAAGCACAGCACTAAATCAACACTCCTATATGTATCTGACCACCTTCTTTTAATATCTGATGCTGGTCTGACTTATATTTTAATATTTCTTGATCAATCGGCAGCATTCTACATATATATTATGTAAATCACGCTTTTATTTAGATTGTAATGGTGGATTCATCAGTCTCTAGAAGAGGCTTTGACTGGGTTTGCTCGTATGTATTATTTAGTACTGAGTTTGATAATATTGGAAGTGAGAATGGGGCTGGCAGATGTGCTGTTTAGTGTTCTGCGTCTCATTTTTTAGTCTGCTATATTTTCTTATCTACCTATATCTTCCATTTGACATTTTTATGCATCGCCTTTGTATATTTTTTAATTTTCATGCCTCGTTTGATAAGAATCTAAGAAATCATCAATTCGGTCCCGACATCATGATTGAATGGCTCTCGGACAAATTTTTGAAATTAAATCGTGAAGAGGCTTAGTTCCTGATAAGGACACAATTAAATGTATATATTAATATATATATATATATATATATATATATATATATATATATATATATATATATATATATATACAAAACCATAATTTCTCATTAATTACACATAAAATATCATTAATTATTAAATGCAGGCAATTCACGGCATAAGCATTGGATCAGACGAGATTAGTTTAGTAATAATAAATAATGCTATTAGTATCCCAAAGAGGTAACTTGCATTACATCTACATCGCAGAGTAAACATCAAAATTTGTGGTGGTCGGAAGGAGATGCAGGTGTGTAAGCTGAGATGCGTCATAGTTCGAAGGATTCTAATCACGAAGTATAGAAAAAGTGCCCGAATGAGGTCTTACATCATCAGGAACCCATATTTAGATACTAGTGCATAAAATGCGAAGTAGCCGAACAACAAAAATTGTGGGTTACAGGATTGCGGAGGGTTCAATTGGTGATAATGGAGGTCTCAATAACTGCTATGAGTATAATTAATTTGGCGAATCAGGAAGGGTCATTGGGCGCTACAGGATTAGAAGAGCGCGAAAAAAATCAATGGATATTAATTTATGGATCAATGGGAGTTACGGGAGGGCTTAATGAGCATTAAGGATTACGTGAGCTCTCAATTTGTGGACTTGATGAAAGGATCTATGGAAGGTGTGGGAGGATTCTGGGTCTTGAGGTAGAGGTTATGGGATTAGTGAAGCGCTAAAGAGGTAGAATGGGAAAAATCAATGGGTGTTATGGAAGGGCTTAATAGGTATTGCAGGGTTGCGGGAGCTCTCAATTGCCGTACCTGGATACTCAGTTTTGTGTTTCCAGATTTAACTTAACAGAGTTGTTCTACCTCACTATCGGGATGGCTTAGAGAGTGGTATAAGAGACCTAAATGGATGTTATGGGAGGGATGAAAGGATGTTACGTGAACATTCAACGGATGCCATGGTCTGAAACAAACATTGAAGCTAAGTGCTACCTAATTATCGTACGGGCTCTAAGGGTGTAATTGGAGTGCTCAATGGATATTACTTTGTGGTTTGGTAAAAGTTTCGACTCGAAGGAAAAATGGCGCATCCCTGCCACCACACTGTTTTGAAGACTGCCTAGATGGCTCAATGGGTGCTCAAGGAGGGGCTCAAATGTAAAAGAAAATGTTCACTCGTGGGTGTTTCTAGATGATGGAGTCCCTCTTCCCTCTTCAGCCACCTAAAGAAAGACCGCGGATGAGGGAGCTAGGGTGTTGTAATGTTGCTATATTGATGTATATTTGCAAGATCTCACAAGATTAACTAAAAGAGAAAATTTCAATCACCAACCTCATGTTATTTACATGGGAAAAGGCAAAATAATAAGAACGAATGAAAGAAAGATATTGAGTAAAGGGATATTTAAAAGACAAAGTTCTATGTGGGCGAATGTCTATTTTCGAATGCGCAAAATGTCTGCGTGTAATAAGTTAATTAAATGCTACCTGTTTCATTAAATTTTCAATAAAATCAAGTGAGAATTCTCTGTTAAATATTTTAATTTTATTATAATCGTCTATGAGAGGAACACCGATATACATCACTTGAAATCCTTTGAGAGGATGAAACTTAGAATGTGATAAACAGCTGGAAAGAAGTAAATAGGACGCAACAAAGACTGGTAAGATTTTTCTATTGGATTTCTGTTCGCCCTTATTTCTTCAGAATAAAAAAATAAGTAAAACTGACAAGCTTTCTGGATATAAATTTTAGATTGAATATATACGATAAAAATAATTCCATATTGTCCCTCTTTGGTCCCAGGTTTTTTATTTTTGTCGTTGCGTTCAGATCGGAGGGCTTTCATGTGCTTTATTCATAGTAAATGAGACAAAGGTATGTAAAGTAATAAAAGATGGCCTTCTCTGCAACTCCCTGGTAGTGTCAAAGAAGCCTGGTTGGTTTGTAGATATTTTGACGTGGCTTGGAAGGCCACTTCTCTTCTTTCTTCCACTGGCCACGCTTGCAACCACGGTTGTATAATCCAAGAAAATACGGTGGTTTGCATCTTGCAGGTACTCCGTTATAGTTGTCCTGAAACGCATGGTGCGAACATCTGCTCTGTGATCTTTTTCCTTAGTGTCGGAAACTCGCCTTCCGCAATTCTCCTATTGAAAACATCCTCGTCGACAATGGGAAAATAAGCCTCGCTTTATGTGATGCTAGGTGAATAATGTGCTTGCACGTGCAAATTCAGCGTCCTTTCAGGTCACCCAAGACTTTCAATTTCTTCCAAGTCGATCTTGATTGGGCCTATACGTAAGAGAGTTACTATTCTTGTCTCAAAACCTTCGTTTTCCGAGTTAGAGAACTCTTTTTAGAGATTGATGCAAGTCTTGCACGTCTGCACACTCCGAATCAATCCTATTTATATTCATTTCGTCCCAGATATATTATGCAGTGCATCAAAGAACTCCTCCTACCAACTTACGACTACATACTAGCTCTTATCCTTGAAAAAAACATATAATTATACTTCTAGTTTTGCTAGGTCCCATCTTGACTATTGTAACCCACTTCTCGCTTTACTCTATGCCTCCATCTACTCTTTGAATTCTTCAGCTTCTTCAACATTTTGAAGCTCTTGTTCACTACATCGGGAACGTTTCTTTCAGGCATGTCTTACTACTCCATGAACTGAACTGGCTATCCATCTATAACCGCATTGTCTTCAACAGCTTCCACTACAAGATCTTAAATTCCGTGGTCCTGTCTTTCAATGCCTCCTCCTTGAATCTATTCTGACTCCTGAGAGCCATATGTTCGAGAGCTGCTCTTTAATTACCTCTACATTTTAGTCATAAGGTTTAATAGGTGATCGACTGACGGTGCTTTCTCCATTTTCACTCGTAAAATCTGAAATCATCTACCTGCTGTTACATACATATATCCTCCTCTCCCTTGCCTGGGGTGTTCAAGCTTGTCCCGAAGAAGCACTTCCCTGTTAAATCAAATTTTTAGTTGATAGATAGGTGCTCTGTGAAAGCATGTGACATTGAAAAGCACCAGCCAAAAAGTGTATTATTATGTTTATCACATTGACTAACTCTCCTCTCTTCCCTTAGTACATATACGCCCCATATTGCATACCTTATTTTACTTTCTACCCTAAAGCAGATTTAACATTAATTATTTGGTCTGATTCCTTGACAGCCCTGACCTTTACAAGGATGCATCGGTGTGGTCGTTGGGTAAGATTCGGAGAAGTCGTTTTCCAGACCCGCGAGTCCTATTCGTATTAGTCTTATTTTACGACGTGTCGGAAGAAATCAATATACTAAAGGCCTAATGTAATTCTAAATTATAATGGCAGCGATTACAAATCACAGATACAGGGACACACAGAAACACACTAAGACGTAGCCATAAAGCCTTAATTCACTAAGAGTCAATAAAGAGTAAAATATAGAAAAGGCACAATCAAATCAGCTGGTCTCAAGTAGTGGAAATTGCTGCGTTGCCTTGGCAATGACTGGTCACCCTGTCCTATTAGAACTCATGAAATAATTAAGTGTCAAATCACTCACAAATCCTCGTCTGCAGAAACAGCGTTGACCCCTTCTATTTTCACGACATCTGTGTTGGCATCCCCCGTTATTCACCGCACATCCACCATTTCCAGGAGACTGACAGGACTTTCTGTCACTTTGGAGGACCTACAGTTCAACATTAGGGAATAATTCCATATATCGCTCAAAGCTCCCTTTTAACCCTTTAATGCAAACCCCTCTGTGATGGACAATCTCTATTGATATTATGTTAAAACATTACAATAGAAGCGCCAGCGTGTTTTCGTCCTCCTCACAGTAATAAAAAATGCTCCTATTCGGGTTAGGAAGTGCATTTTTATATAAAAAAAATGCCCCCAAACATGATCTAGTAGTAAAATTTTGAACCTGAAATAATCATACTTTGTATTCTGATATTTAAAGACCCCCTTCCCCCCCGTAGTTTATTAAGATAGAAAAGCATCACTTTTTAACTAACCATTGCATTGGCAATTCACTATTTGGAGGTGGCGCTTATATTATAATATTTTACCAACATTATTTCCTCCTTAAAGGGATATATAATCATATCACCCCCAAAATGCAGAGACAGTGATTCAATAAAGAAAATATTTGCAAAATACAAAATTATGACTATAGATTTAAAGTATAATGAATATGAATAATATAACAAAGGAAAGTGCTTGGAATTCACCGCAAGTGGTGGACTTAGGGGTAGCATGGGCAAACATGCTACAGCTAACATCTGGAGAATTGCGTTACTTTCTGGCCTCTATGCTCACAGGAAGATTTGAAGCTATATATGTATCTTCCACGCACTTTCACCTCCCCCACTTCACCACTTTTTTTGCATGTCTCTCCTTATAAAGTTTGTGGTTGATATTTTTTGGGGGGGTTTATTTATTAGGACAGCCCCATATGTTTATCAGACCTGGATTGATTCGGACGTTTGATTTGATTAATTCACTTTGAAGGAAAATCGAAATTGACATCGCTAAGGAGGAAAATTACCCATGGAGGATAAAAGCAGTTAATGAAGAACCAGGAAAGGAAAATAAATGCTTAGAATAGATAAGCAATAATTATTCCTCGACCACTGTTTGACCAAGCCCCAAACAAGAAGAATATAACCGAGCAAAGAGTGAGTGGAGGAGAATATCAGAGTGGAAGAAGGGTGAAAAAAAATAATATAAATTCAATATTGGTGATATTCCAGTTTTTAGCTTTGATTATTCATTTTTTAAATAACTTTGATTAATTAAATTCTGAGGTGTAAAGACCTATGTATATAGGTGCCCTCAACCACTTGCGAGGGTAAATCATTCCAGACATAAGTAATCTTATATGAGAAAAATTCATGTTATCAGAGTATTAATTCTCTTGTTAACAAACTTGACGTCACTATTTCTAGGGGCGTCTCAGGTAATTAAATCAAATAAAAGCCCATTTATGTATGTAAAACCGTTTAGTAATTTAAAGGCTTCGATGCCTATTTCAAAAACATTATTTTAACGAGACCAATTAGCATTTCAAACAGTATGCTGAATATTTTCAAAACCACCTTAGGTATTATAAAGACTTATATGACTATTTTAAATACTGATGATCATTGTAAACATCTTGTTAGGTATTTTAAAGACTCGATGAATCGACCGCTCAAATGACGAGATTTCAGTGAGAATTTAAGGTCGGTTCAGGCAGGCTCCGCAGAGACTTGGAAAGCGTCTAAACACGTTTACTTCATGAATGAAACTTAAATCTTGAAGGGGGCTTTAAAGGGGTAATTTTGGGGAGTCAAAACACGTATTAAATAGCTGTAGAGAAAAGGATAGGTAGAGTTGGTTGTGGGAGAGTAAATCATTGATGTGATTTGATTTTTGAGGATGAATTAGAAACTGTCATCATCCAGGAAGGAAGGTAGATAGGGAGGTAACGCCAATCGCCATCTCCCATCGTGAACGTGATCCACAGACATAATGAAATGCACGTAAAGATCTGAATGATAAAGAACGTGATCCCGAAGTGGTGGTAGTTAAAGGTGTGTGTGTGTCGTATTGTGTGTTTTAATGCTGGAAGCCTTCGTAACCCAATCGGAGCTTGGAGGGGAAGGGGGGGGTGGATGCACCCGTTCCCTGTCATGGATATGTTGATATGAGTGCTCCTATAGGTGACACTGTTACTCCATCTGTGTTAAAGGGCATGGAAGGAAGAAATAAAGGTCTATGTGTTGTTAAACATATCAGGGTTTTACCACCATTATCATCCTCCGGGGCGTTACACAATAGGGACGTAGAGTTTCATGTGTTTGAAAAACTTGCATCGAAGGGTCTTATTTAAACTAGCACCGAAGGGGTATTTAAATGTGAAGCAAGGGGGTATTTTAATTTGTATAAAGGAGTATTTAAACTTGCAGCAAAGGTGGTATAAAACTCGTAGCGAAAGTGGTATTCAAATTTGCAGCAAAGAAGAGTATTTATATTTGCAGAGAAGAGGTTATTTAAATTTGCATCCTAGTTTTTTTGTTGTTTTTTTTTCTTATCTAGCAGCCACCTGCGTGGCCACATCCGCTGAAATAAGATAATCTCCTTTGTTCAGCCAACGCTATATTCAACAAGAATAACAATAAAAATAGCAAAAACGACAACAAAACCTAAAATAAGAAATTCCAAAGGGCACTCTCTGGTACTTAATGGATGCCCAGCTTTCTCAGGGACCCAACCAATCCGCTATCAATTAAATAAATAGAATGGAAGGGGGGAGGTCCCCATCCTCGTAAAAATTATATCAGACCAGGATCTGCTGTGCAGGAGCTCGACCCCAGCAAGAGGGGTCGAGCTCCTGCACGATACCAAAACAGGCAGCACGCGCACAAAGTTCCCTCAGCATCGAACATTCAACCCCAAAGTGGCGTACAGGCTGGGGGACCAAGCGGAATACGAATAAGGGTTCATGTGAGCGCTCAATTGGATGGGGCTGAATCCTGTCGGTGTGTCCGATTAAGAGACGACAGAGTATGGAGAACTTAACACCATCGGTTCATTTTAGTGAAAGGGATAAGTCATTTGAGCGGTATAAAAGGTTAGCTTGATCCCAGTCTATTAGATGGTGTATTTTCTTAATCAGATGCGATTAAAGAAGGCTTTGGAAGTTACTCAAATAAATCAAGCCACAGATTGTTGAGGTTCTCTTATTGATTCGTTTTCCACATTTAATCTATCTTCTGGAAGCTTTAAACTTAGTCCTTCTCTAATGGGATTAATCTCGTCACATACAGGTATCTCATAGTTCATCCAAACTTCCAAGAATTTATCTATAATTTTATTCCTTCTCTTGGTTTAATATTATTATTGTTCCCTTCTTTTTGGATTTGTATAAAAAACAACACTGACTGACAATGATCATTTTACAGCTGAAAGACGAGGTGAGAAGACTCGAAAGTAATCCTGTAGTCAGAATAAAACTTTATTCTCGTAATGCTTTTATTCTCTGGACAGGTAAGTGTAAAGAGGAGGAGAAAAGCTTCTAGAGTTTCTTGCTTACCCCGAAGCAAACGCCAATTCTACTGAAAGAAAGTACGTATCGGATCTAACTTTAATAAACTATTGGCACCCATTAGGATGGCATTAGGTCACTTGAAAGCACTTTCCCAACTAGGAACGCACCGTTGTTGCCGTTGCCTTCGATTTCTTACCGGAAACTGTTCGACTCAGCACACAACCTCCACCTGCATCTAGTACTTTGGGTCTTGGAGTGTTTTAAGGAGCGGCGCTACATCGTTTTATAAGAATTTGAAAAGCCTCTGTTTATTTACACTGCCACCCTTAGGGCTTTGTATACTACGGGGATATTTTACGAAGCTGGCTCGTGTAGGGGGATATGGGGCTCCAAAATTGGTCGAAGCAAGGTTAAAACCATTTATACAGCCAGTCGGAGAGGGTCAGGTGCTATGGATGAGGTATAACTCGTAGAACTGTTGGTGATGGGTGAATGTTCTACCGCGTTCGTGGCCGGGAAAGGCTAGGGGTGGAGGGTGCGTTCTCAAATTGATAGCTTAAGAGGTGCCGGAACTCACAGACGCCACAAGGCTTAATGACTCTTGCGATATGTGCTCCAAAACTAGGAAGACTAGAAATTCTTTTGCGGATATATCTGATTGGCTATGCTTAGATAAGGCCAGGTGCTATCCTACACATTTGCCACACTTAAATGTGCAAGGAACAGATTTCTCATGCACGGCCTTTGAGCAATTTAATGAAATTTCGAGGCTGCCAATTCTTTGCTCGTCTATATAATTTGCTCGTATTGCTAAAGCGGTGGTAATCCATGATAATACTACCGCAGAAACGACAAGATTAGCTTCATAGCTAGCTCTACCAGCCAGCTTATAATGATTCTGGAAGCTTGCCTGTCCCAACGTGATTAAATGTAACCTGGTGGGTTTCTTTCGAGACCTCTCCCAATTTCTCCATCATACATTTACCTCGACCGTCCCCTAATCGGAAGCTCTTTTGGTTTGTTTTATTCATGAGTGCAGTTTACCAGTTCTTGGCATAAACTATCCGCTAAAAATGTTTCAAATGTCGCGTGGGTACTTGTTTTGGCAGTGGGAGAGATTTAGCCACATCAAGCAGAAAAGACCTTTCTAAAACGGCATACTTCGGCTCACTAACACATATAACATCAAGGAGCTAACGCTGACGGAGCATTGGTTTGTAGGGCAAAGTTCTTCCATCAACTGAGAAGAAAAAAAGGGAAGGCTTGAAGCTAGTTGGCTTAAGACACGCAGATGCCTATTATTGAGCTGCCCAACGGGTCGAGAGTGCATTCAATATCGCCTATTTTGTTCTTTAGGGGGAACGAGAAGATTTCACCCTTTTATCCCCATCCCAATGATTCTCCATAGCCTGACGGACCATCCTTAACATGGTGCTTGGCCAAAATGACGAAGAAACCGTCTCTCTTCAGAACCTCCCCTTATCCGAAGAAGGAGAATATTTATTTTTCTTTCCCCTTTTTATCGCTTTTTGGGGGATCACGCACCTAGGAATGGGTCTGTCCTAGAGTGTGATCAGGCTTGTGGATCGGTCACTCCGAGCTAGGATCCACCGCATCCCTTGAGGAGAGCTTCAACCTGTGGCGAGGCTCCCTTTCGCCTAATTTTAGGGTTCCTGCTCACCTCGTTAGGGGACTTCATTAGGACACCACATTTCGTGGTTTCGGGGGTCCCCTCTGAAATTTTATGGAACTTAGCGACTGAAAATTCAATTAAAACCTGGCATGTCGTTATAAATGGTTGGGGGAATCAAGGGCGCCGGCCTTTAGGCCTCCAAAATGCTTACCATCCGGAGATCTTTAGGTTAGTACCAAGCCAAAAGGTTTCTGCCTTCAATTATTACTTGCGGAGGATCCATACCTAGTATTAGTTCCAATCGAGAGTGGAGGAACCTCCTGCTTCTATTTCTATCATTCTTTTATTTGAGCCCCCCAACCCCTGGTTAACTTAGATGGAACTAACTCCGTACTACAGAAGGAGCCGCTTAGGTGTAGCTCCCCAGAGAAGGGGATAAAGGAGAAGCCCCTCTCCCGGGTGAAGTATGTGGAGAAATATCTTCACCGTGAGGTAGTAAATTAAAATTTTGTCACAGTCATCAGTCTTACGTATTACGTCTTATAAAAGGTAGAATTAAAAGTGTATCGTCGTAGTATCGTGAATAGGGTAGTTAGGATATAGTGGTGAAGAGGAATGAGTAAGAGGTAGAGTTAGTTGCTGGGTGACCAGCCATTTCTTTAGGTCTTATTTTTAATTTTTCCTTATTATTCTTCTGTATTCTTGATGGGTCTCTCGCGCCTCTGTAGTTCATCGGTGTTTTGCATTTCTTGGTTTTCTTTTTGTTGCCGATTTTCCGGGTATGTTTTCTGCTTTGAGTCTGCAATCTCACCTTGCAGTGTATCTTGGAGGCGGTTCCTCCCTCGAATCGGGTCTACCGCTTCTAAAGTTAACGCGGTTGTTTACTCTGTGGTTATGTGGAATATCGATTGTTCTTTTCTCGTCGTCGTTCATTATACGATCCAGTTTGTCCCACACCTTAACTGCTCTTCTGTGTAAGGACACGTTCGTAGTTGGGAGTTCTATCTCGTTATGAAGATCTCTTATTCTTTTGCACTCACTCCTTCTTGTGTTGGTGATTATCTATACCACTAAATTTTGCACTTTTTGAAGCTTCATCGCGCTTGTTTTCGAGAGACGGTTGATTATGATAGCTGGGTAGAGCAATGTGGCTTTGTAGATGGCGTTGTATATTTTCTTCAGGTTTTTTCTCTTTAGGTTTCTGAGTTGGAACAGTTTTACTAGATGTGTTTTTGCCTGGTTGATTCTACTCGCAATGTGTTTACAATAGCCACTTCGGGTGAGCTTTAGCCCGAGTACATTCCCTTCTTTTACATAGTGGTATCTCTTCTCTTCAATTTCTACTCTTTAGGTCTGGCGCCTCCCCACTGGAATAATTGAGAACTTCTCTGGATTGGTGCGAATTTTCCATTTTCGTTCAAACTCGTTAATAGTGGCAATTTCGGCCGCTGTGATTCTGGCCATGGTTGGGGGATGTCTATATATGCTGTTCGCCACTATCGTGATGTCGTCGGCGAATTGGATGTTCGTTGTCGTATCGTGGACCGGCCTTGGTAGATCCACCGTATATATGCTGTAAAGTGTTGGGCTTATACAGCTCCCTTGGGGAACACCTCGTAGTACTTCAAAGTCCGGGCCATCGAAGCCTGATATTGGGATGAACGCCGACATGTCAGTTATATAATCGCAGAGGCATTTGGTTAGGGCAAAGGGTAGCCCTAGTCTTTGGATTTTATATTTCAGGCCAATTCTTCACACTTTATCAAACGCCTTTTGGACGTCTCTGAGTACGATATCTGTGTAGTTTTTATCGTATTTGCACTTTGCAACGGATTCAACCAGAATGGCTAAGGCAGTCTCAGTATTTCTGAATCCGTGCTGATGGTTTGGAATTAGTGCTCTCTCTCCCAAGTGCTTGACGAGTCTATCGTTTATAGCTCTCTCCATTAATTTTGTCACTGTCTCTAGTAGTGTTATTGGCCTTAAGTTTCCTGGGTTATTTAGTGGCTTACCGGGTTTCAGTGGAAAGATAATCTTCCCCCTTTTTAGTGCATCTGGGAAGTATCCTGTGCTTAGAGAGGCGTTGAATACTGCTGCTATCCGTGACAAAAAGGTGACTGGTGCGCATATTAAGTTTTCTTTTGTTATACCCAATGCTCCAGGTGCCTTCTGTTTAGTAGCATTAAGCGTTTTTTGAATTTCATGTAGGGTTATCGGCTTGATCCCTTGCTCAACTAGTGGTGTTGGTGAAGCAGCTATGTTAGGGACTATTTCTTGGCGATTTTGTTCCAATTCCTCTACCAGTCTTGCTTCGTGGTCGCCGTCGAAATCCTCATTTTCGTTCGTTGGGGGAGATATCAAAAACCCTCCTCCATTGTTCCCGGAACGCCTCTTCAATTTATTGGGGCTCCTTTTCCATTCCATCTTTGTTCTGGAGTTTTATTTTTGGCCTTGGCCTTCTGTTTCCCCTGTTATGTTAATTTTCTGCCATATTTTGGTATGGTTTAATTCATCATCTATGGCTTCGACGAAAAGGTCCCACCTTCTGTTTCTTTCTATTTTTATTTCCTCTATCAGTTTGGTCTTTCACGGGCAGTAGCTTTGCACGGTTGCCTCCCTGAAGGCCATTTCGTTCGTTTGAATTTCTCGTGTCTTCATATTCCTTTTCGAGATTTTCTATTTGGGCTAACCTGATTGGATGCGGTAAAGCTCTGTACGTTGTTGTGGGAACATGTTTTTTTTATCAGCCCTGACAAGCGCCTCCATGATGTCTTCGATCTCTTTGTCTATTTCTTCTAGTGAGGCTTCAGTTAGGTCTCTCTGACCGTAATTGGCGAGCTCTTCTTCGTAGTTGGTCCAATCGTCCTGTCGATATGATTTTCTCCGTGGGCACTTGACTTGAATGGGGTCCATAGACAAAGTTATGACCACCATTTCGTGGTCGCTAGTTAATGGAGGGCCTTTCTCTATGATGTAATTGAACTGAAGGTTAGAAATTGCCAAAACTATATCTGGTTTTGTAGCATTATTCTGACCTAGATACGTTGAAAATTCCGGTCCCAGACGCTCCACTATCCCTCTTTCTAGTAGTTGGTCAAGGTTTCTTCCGGCCCTATTGTAATTCCAAGTGTAGCCGGAGGCTATACTCCGGGCATTTAAGTCTCCCATGAAGACTGTTTGGTCTCGGTGGCCAAATATTTCTGTGAAGTTGTAGAGGGGCAAGAAATCTCTCCTTGGGGTTTGGTAGCCCGTTGCCACTATAAGATTGCCTGTTGCTGTTTTTATGCTTATCGCTAGGTATGATTCATCAAGGTCTTTGAGTTTTTGGTAGTTTATATCATTACAGATTGCCATAGCAACGCCGTCATAGTTGATGTCATTTGTGGTCTTGGTGATCATAGTGTTGTTGAACATATTGATTTTGTTTCTTGCTGGGTCTATATTGATATCATTTAGCAGTATGATGTCCGGATCTTCTTTTAAGTATGCGTTGCTCAGTGAGAATCTCTTGTCATTCCATCCTGCTACGTTGTGGCATATTATTTAAATTTTCTTGCGTGGGCCATTATTTATGTTTTCTTTCCTCTCTGCTTCCTCTTCTCTCTGATTTATGCGCTTCTTGCTCGATGGGCGATTTTGTCCTTCCACTTCTTTTTTCTTGAATTCCTCCATCTTCAGCGTACAGCGTAGTTCCTGTGAGATTTATAGGATGCCTGCTGTTAACATTGCGAATACCTCACGTTCTGAATTTGGGCTTTCGTAATCGTATTTATATATTCCCTTTTTGATACCTTGTGCCAGGTCTTCATTGTTCTCGGGGAAGGGCTTTTCCTCAGAGGCGTAGATTTTTAAGTTGAAGTCATAATGTTCTTCATCCCTTTTTTCGCAGGATTTGAGAAGGGAGCTGGGCTCGGTCTTTCTTGGGTCTGGTTTGCTGCTTTTACATTCTTATTATTGTTGTTGCCTGTGACGACTTCTATCTCCATCTCTTCCTCTTGTCCTTTTTGTGTAATCTTTCTTAGCCTCAGATCTTTATTCATTGCCCTGTTGGTCTCCGTTGTTTTTTCTTGGCTCGGGGCTTTTTGCTATGCTTGGGTTTGGTATATTTGGTTGGTTTGCATTAAATGCTTAGTATGTCCGCCGATGGTGGGTTTTCGGGTAACCACAACTCGTCTAGACCGTTGTTCTTCAGCATTAGATTTAATTCCTTTTAATAAGAGCCCGGGTTTGCTACGTTCAACACATTTGAGTGTAAAATGCAAGCTATATATTCAGGGACTCCCCTTGCTTGACTTTGATGACATTTTTAACCGGCTGGATCTTTTCGGCTGTGGCTTTAGCGAGTTTAGCGAATGCAAGGTTCTGCCTTTCTTCTACTGCTCTAGCCCTCTCTTTTTTCTTATTTTCGATATGCACTTTAAACATTTTTTCGGCTGGAAACTGCATTTCCGCCACGTATGTTTTTTCTCAATGCACTCAGAGCACCATTTTATGTCTCTTACCGGGCAGTCCCTTGTACTGTGTTTCTCGAGCGCATAGCAGTTAAAGCAAGTTAGTATATTGATGAATTCGTCTGTTTTGATTTGTCCAGGCGTGATTTTTAGATTGAATGCGAGAATACCCGATTCCCTCGCCTTCACAGCCATATTTGTTTCACGGAATATCACTCTGAAAACATGGGAGTATTCTGTATTGTTTGCATGGTTGGTGAATTTAATTATTTCTTTTACCTTTGCCCATGGTTGTGCTTTCTCTATCTCTTCCTTAATCTCGTCCGCGTTATGGTCTCCCATCTAGGGGTCAATTTGACGGCAGTATACGGTTTTTTTGTCCTCTATTTGGGGGGCGGGGCGCACTTTAGCCTCCAATCCAATCCTTGTTGGTTCTTCTGTGTTTTTTTCCGAAAGGATTTTGTCCACATTTCAATCATTTTGGCAAATCGCAATGTAGGAGTTCGTGTAGTCTAGTAGCCTAACCAGCACTACACCGAGTTTCCCGTATATTATCCGAAATACATTGGTCCTATCAGGTTTTTGCTTATCCTTCTGGACGCGCAAAGGGACCTGTTTAGTGGTCTCCATCTTCTTACTATCCGCTTCTCTTCTTTTTCTTCATCAGCTAAGAGAATGAAAAGAGTAGGTAGATATAGTTTGCTGTTCTATCCGTTTATACTGATCGGCTTATTCAGGTGTCGAGTCGGTATTCCCTACCTACCTAGACCCTAGCCCTAGCAGTGTTTGCTCCACCTGACTTGTGTCCGCCGCTCACACGGGATCTAACCCGTCCCGGAAAAAGCTTTGGCCTCTGCCGAGTTAGCCGCCCGGTTCAGATATGGCTCCTGCACAAGTAGGTATCTAAGGAGACCTCAAGCTGCCCTACACGACTCGCCCTAAAGAGGGTGGATAGGAAAGTGAGAGTGCGTCTTTGTGGAGAGTCCAGTAATCGTCTCGTCTGACAGTTAAGGTCTCTTCTGTATCTTCTTTCTTGAATTAGCAACGATGCAAAAACGATGAATTTCGCCTTTCAAAGTTGAAGGTATCGATTGCGTAAGGTTCTTCTCGAGTAAGAAAAAATTTCCGCTATCTGGCGTCATCAGTGAATTTCGGGACACATATTTTTAAGCGTAACTCAAACGCTCAATGCCAGCCCGGTGATGAGAGGGCGCATAGGGTTTAACCCGATTTGGTACCATTTATGACCAACCTTATCGTTGCGATGACCCAAACCTTTCGCTGCATAGCGACTCACCGGGACCTTGGCGTAAATAGATGGGGGAAAAATATTACGGAGGTATAATGGGTAGTAGGTGAAGTAGTGCATGCATATTAACCCTGCCCCTACAACCGGAGGAAAGTGTGAGAGGTACCCCTCAATTCTCGCTTCCAACCAGGATGAATAGACGAAGACTGGTCGGCGACAAGCCTGCACAATTAGCTGCTGGTCATGAAAACTAGATAAGAAGGAGCTTGTAAGGAACTTGTGAAAAATGTGGTAAAATAAAGAGGTCTTAAAAAGAATAAAACTCATATAGATTAAAACTAGTCGGAGACTACTAGGGGCGCTGAGGCGGGTAGTGCGTGCCTCTCCTCCAGAAGCTAAATTAACAGTCAACGCTGGGCACTCCCTTTCCGGGTAATTTCATGGGTGCGATCTTAAAATCCATAAGTGTGAAATTAAGGTCCATAGCTACGAACGGGAAATCTAGACAGACGACCTTTAAAATCCTTTAATTCTGCCACTAAAGATAATTCGGTTGGAGAAGAATCTGTTATGGATACCTGCTGCTAGCAGTTTTAGACCCCATTCCACATCTGTATCTAGCTAGGTAATGCAAAGAGGGTGGGATGACAGACAGATTAACAAAAAATATTAAATAAATAAAAATAAAAGATACCATGGAATGAAAAGGACTACCATATTAATCTTCCTTAATCCAAAGATGTGGTCATGAGGGGACGTTTAAAGCGTAGAGGGACACTTTATAGACTGGAAAAGTACTCTGCATACACTGAATAGAGTACAAATAATCTGTTTACTACTTTGACATCAATTCCCTTCGAATTCGATAATTCAAACGCTTTCATCCAAAGATCAAACGAGACATTCAATAAAGGCTAATAGATCGTTACGCTCCAGCTATATTTTTAATGTTTATCAATCCTATTAGCAATTTAGTTCAAAAGGGAAAATAATTAGATATAATTTGGATCTAAACATAATAAAAACAGGTCGATTGATTAAATTAATAATGATCAAAGTGTGTTAAAAATCTAGGATCAAAGCAGCCATGTTCGTGTTCAACGTAAAGCTACAAAATTAATCCATGAATTAACGTAAAAGCAAACCATATTAAAGGAGGTGCATATCGTAATTTGCTCGACCTGAAAAACGTCGTTTGCTCGGTTAACTCATCGATGTCTTGAACCTCGTAAAGGATTTAACTGATGTAAATTATGAGTTACAATTTGAGTTAGGTAATCCGAGGGGTCCCTAGGAATAACGGGTTCAAGTTTATTAACGGTTAAAAGTAAGATCGCAGATAAAATTTCTCCTATCCAATTACTGAGATATGGGATAATTTAACCTGGCAAGTCGTTGAACATTGAAAAGTCTTTAGTCATTATTAAGAATGAAATTGACAAACATTATTTTAACGGATAAAATTCCTATGAAGAGAAAGATTGCATAAAACTTATATAATTTCTGTTTTCTCTCTCCTCCTCTCTTCTTTTCCTCTCATGGAATTGCTTCATGTTTAAGTTACAGTGTGTAATAGCAAATTTGTTTCATTAAGTCGTCGGGATGTGAGTAGGAGTACCATGAACCTGAAGGAATAGGTTGGTTCAAAGAAAACGAGTCCCCTGTAAACATATATATATATATATATATATATATATATATATATATATATATATATATATATATATATATATATATATATATATATATATATATTTATATATATCTTAAGTGAAAAGTACAGAATCCTTTCTTTGTACGACCAAAAGCTCTCAGCCAGTTGTGGGTGGCGTGAAAACAAGCAAGCATCTATTACGTTCAGTCTTATGTGTGTGTATGTTGCCTTCATGTTAGATGCTTAAATTAGAATAAAGTTAAGAATATTAAAATTAATATTAAAAGTTTACCTCAAGCAAAGTTTAAAACGAGCTATGCAAGAGACACGTGCACGAATGGAAGCTAGCAAGGCATTGATTGTACTTACACCAATAAAGCTTTGTCGTCATTAATTCTTTCATAACTTCAAAGGAATTCCATCCAATCCAAACAAAATGTCATTGCCATGTACAAAAGAATGTTGAAGTGTCTGTTCTTCCTTTCTTTCAAAATAATTAAATTAAAGCAGAGGTAAAGAAGTTGCACTAAAAAATTATTCATGTGATCATTCTTTCATACCTTTTAAATAATTCACTTATAGCAGGAATTGTATCTTCAAAGCAATTAGAATCTAGCTTGCTCTACCTTCCAGAAGATTCAATGTAAGGAAAACTAGCTATTCGAATGGTCTGGATTGAAAGCGGGAGCCACTAACTATACATTACCTTCAGTATAGGTTTGGTAGGACTTACTTAAGAACATAAGAACATAAGAAAAGAAGGAGACTGCAAAAGACCATTCATATCCTACACTTGGCAGCTGTGAATTTAAAGAAATAATACCACTTTATGTTGTAAGGTAACTATTCTTAACCTTCCTTCAAAAGAATTTAATGTTACCATAAATTCGGGCTAAAACCATTAGAACTCAGCTAAAAGGAAATACACAAGGCAATGCTCGCTTACGAATCCTCTCCTGCAAGCGCATCTAATACCGTTCCTGGTATCACGGCATCTTTGTTCACAGCCACCATTGTTTTCGGCGCAGACTGGTCCTGTTTGGAGGCAGGATCTGCCATCAGCTTGCAGCTCCTTTAATTTTAACAAATGCCCGAGGATAAGTTTCCTTAACATATAAGTTAATTAAGCTGGAATTTAATCCCTATTATGCCATCATTTAACCATGATCCTTAGTATTAGCAATATTTCAAATTGATATATTCTATCATTCAACTACTTTAAGTCAAGGGTATGAAGAATTTTATTGGTTTTAAACTTAACTTGAAACGAATTGGGAATAATACAGTTTTAAAAATGGGGTATAAGGGTATATGATTTAAACGATAAACAGGCTATTCCCTAATGTACCCCTTTACAGTATCATATATTTTATAGTAAAAATTCAACAGAAATTGGTAAATTGTCAATAAAGGGTAAGTTAGTAAGTTAAGCGACAAAAATATTATAGCCACTTTGCTTATTAATTTTAATTAATTACGCCATAAGTTCAAAATACTCTCTGACAGCATGAATTACCCTTCTGAATGTCTCGAGTCATTGTTTCGCAGGCATCGATAACTGTGGATGCTGTGATGCCCCGTATTTACCCCTAAATAAATCTTTTGGATGAGAAAGGTGTATTAAATAGCTGTAAAGATGAATGAACTTACGAAGCCCTTGCGACAGGCACATCGGATTCTGCCATTTCTCCTCACGCGACACCGATGTTCACACCCGCCATTGTTGAGTTCACACGAGGGTTGGGGTTGGGGTTGGGGTTGGGGTTGGGGTTGAGGTTGGGGATGGGTCTGGGCGGAAGTTGTACAAGTGAAGGACCCTTCTGTGTTGACGCAGGTCTGGCCAACCTGGCAGTTGTGCTGGTTGAGTACGCATTCATCGAAGTCCGTACACGTCTTGAGGTCGGTATTGATGAAGAATCCCAAATGGCAGCCACAGATCGCTGTTTTAGTCCCGCCGTCAACGCATGTCTGCAAGACCCGAGAATGACTTCACATCGTTCGGTTAGTTCAGTTCCATTCAGTTAATGCTGTTACTACTCAGTTACCCTCACGTTACAACTTTTTACATATTTACATTTTGATACAAACGTGTCGCATTCTGTTACATATGCGAAAATACTCTCACATTGTAAAATTTTGCAATTTACTAATAATGATGTGCAGCATTACTAAATATACCTCTTGCAGGCATATTTTGAATACTTGTACTGTTCTATAAGTACAGGTTACTACCTTCGAGTAGTTCTGCACTTGGTACAAACAGGTGAATACTATTAATCACCTGGTCCTTTGTGTATGAAGAATTTCGCACCATAGAGAATCGATGTCTTCTTTTATATAATGAGGTAAATAAATACTTTTTGGCTCATGTGATTTGAAGATATCTTTTCATTTTTACGAAAAGATCGTAACTTCGAATACTTTGCTTCATTGTAGGAAGACGTTAGTAACCTTCTTATATGCGCCTCTTTGCACGAAAATGTTTGTAATTTTAAGTGTCTGCCTCTGTTTTACGGACCACCTCTTACTATTGGGTTTCCATGGAATTTTGTATGAAAAAGTTAGTAATTTGAGGAACTGCACTTTTTTACAAACAATTTCGTATTTTGGAATCGCTGTGCTTCTTATATTATCAAGTCTATATATTATTGTACTGACGCTCTTTGTACCAACAAGGTCTTTATTTCAAGTACATGTGCTAAATGTACAAATAAGGTTCCTAAAATATGTCCTTGCATGGTTTGCCACTTTTTAATTTCGCCGTTATTGCTGTTCTTTAACATATTTTCTTCGGCTCATCCTCTATCTCTCCTTCTCTCTTCCTCATCTCTTTCTTTACTGGATGAATTCCATAGTCTCTTTGCTCTGACGTCCAGGTAACCTAACAATGGTCTTACAATCATTTGATAATGATTAATAATGATCCGATAAAGATATGAAAATTACCCGAAAATGAATGTAAAATGACCTGCCAATGATGTAATAATAACCTAACAATAGCCTATAATGACCTTAGAATGACATGATAATGACTATACAATGACCTAAAATTGATTTAATAAAGACCTGACAACGATCTAAAAATGATTTAATAAGGACCTAACAATGACATATGTATAACGACCATATTATGACCCGATAATGACTACGCAATAACTTAAAATATACTTAATAAGGACCTAACAATGACATATAACGACCTTACTATAAACTGATAATGACTACACAATAACGTAAATGTGATTTAATAAGGACCTGTCAATGACATAACGACCTTAGAAAGATCCGATAATGACCTAAAAATAGTTAAATAAGCACCTAACAATGACCTATAACGATATTAGGATGACCCGATAAGGAACTTTTTAAGACCTAATAATGGTCTGACAAAACCAAAATAATTACTTAACAATGACAGGACCATGAACACTTGAAATTCATCCGATAATTACGTCATGTTAACCCAACAAAGATATAACCACGGCTCTTTGCGAGAAATATTATTTTCTCTTCGACATTAGAGCAAACGACCAACAAGGGAAAGAACTCTGAAAGTTGGTAAGGAGAGATCTGTTAAGGAAGTGGTGAAGTTGGGAGAAGTGAAAATCTATGGAAAATATGTATATAGGCGCAGATCCTCCTCTTGCAGGCAATGGAGCCGAGAGAGCACCTGAAATACACTGGCAGATGCAAAAATGCATATAAATCACAATAAATCGAAGATAAATAACAATTAATCAGGATAAATGCCAATATAGTGAGGCCAAATAACAAAAAAATCATCATATATGACAATAAAATGACAAATGCCAATAAGATTCTATAAATGACCGTTGAATGAAGATAAACGACTATAAGATAATGATACATGACTATAGGATGATGATAATTCACAATAATATGATGATAATACACAATAAACGACCATGAATGCCGATAAAATTTTCATTAAAGGACTCTAGATTGAGCGCCGTGACTCACCTGTTGACATCCCCCGTTACCCTGCGAGCAGGCCCCTGTTTCGGGAAGTGCAGGTACAGGTACACCTTGGCAAAGAAACTTGAATTAATTATTGATTTTTTAACAATATTAAAGATAATATGCTCATGTATTTATAATAAAATTCAATATTTTTTCAAGAAATTATAAAAGGATTCCTTAGTATGAAGGTTATGGTGCATTTTGGGAAAGAGTGAGTTAGTTATAGGTAAGTTGTATTTGTTTTGAAAGTTTTATAGTAAATATGTACATTTTGCTATGCAAGATGGGAACAAAGTAATTCTAAATCCAATAAAATATGGGTAATGTATTCAATTTGGAGGCATAAGAACATTACATCCATCGTGAATGCTTGTTAGAGTCAAATTTATACCTTCTCTCTCATCAGTTCATTTTTTCCCCCTTGCTTTACACCTTCAATTGCCATTACTCCCAGTAACAACCTTTATTCCAGGTCAGAGTTCTTGATTCCTTTAAGAACCCTATCGTTAAGCCTATACTTAGAAGATAATATACAACTCAATAAAAATCGGCTTTTTCTATCTCAAGTCAAACATTATTTGCTTTTTCCTATTGTTTGTTTTAGCTGATTGGCCCCAACATTATATCGTTAATCACGCGCTTTGATCAACAAGAGGCAATTTTTATTGGTTTAAGCAATTCATTACCCTTAGACGTCTTTCTTAGAGAAATTTTATTACTCTGGGGAATATAGACCACCTATTTTTAGATCCATCTTAGCCTTTTGATATGAATTAAAGTTGGTGCTTGTTTGACGAAACTTTCTTATCTCCATCACGTTTGGAGTTCCACAAGGCTCTGTCTTTGGATCGTGACTATTTGTATCATAACGCATTAGTGCCTAATATTGCTGGTCGTTAATTGTTTTTCATATTACTTTGGTTTTATAGAAGTGTTTTAAAATGTTCCGCCAACTTTACCATAATTAACTGGGGTACAATTTCTGTGAGACTGCATTGAGGGACCAGATTAAAGCGGAAGGAGGCTGTTTACTTAACACTCTTAACATGTTTACTACAAATAGTGCAACATATGTGGCACTCATAGTTTTCTGTATCTTGGTGTTGCCTCACAAATGTTAAAGTATTGTCCTGTAGCTTCATTAAAAATAGTTTCGCAGTCAGGATTGTCAACCCTCTGGTGCATGTACTTACCTTTCCAATCCTTAGGGCATTGGATCTAAGATAAGAGGAGCTAAGTTCATTATTTTTATCTCACTACCGGCAATAAAATTGTAGCTTCTAATATTCTATGACTAATGTTAATGGGAACAATGACACATTTAACAAAGGAAACAGTTGGGTAAGTAGGAAGCAAATATTATTTTCCAGTGTTTCGTAAAGAACCACAAAGCTTAGCCCGAATTTTGACATGCAAGTAGAATTTGTATTAGATGAAGCGCGAAAATTGTGTGGAAGTTAATCATCATACCTCCTTGAGGATGAAAAATTGTGGGGTTGAAAGGATTAAAAATATTGAAAGGAGGGAAGGCCGTTGGAGATGGTGGATTTGGATTTGGCGCGGGGCTGATCGGTTGGCCGAGAAGACCGCCGAAGAGATTGGTAAAAGCGTTTCCAAATGTCTGACCTCCGCCCCCGTTGACATTTGGTAAGCCAAAGCCGATGCTAACTGGAAACAACATTTTAAAAACAATTTAGAAAGAAAAAAAGGTTCACAAGATGGCTTAAACATACACTCCATAGACCTTTATTTGATAGTAGTTGAAGCACAGTTCTCGAAGGAAGGACAGACAAGGACATTCTAATATTGTTACAAATATTGTTAAAAACATTCAACTTGTTTACAAAAAGGTGTTGGGACAGACAAAAAAAGAGCTGTAGAGATATAAAAAGTATTAAACAATTTGGCACACAGCTAAATAATTAAAATCAAATTATGACTATGTAGATGACACAATCACAATTTATTAAAGCTCCATAGATAATCAAATCAGAAAATAAATCAAAATGAGATAAAAAATACAATTAGTCTTATACAAAAGAACAACCCTTAAAGAAGAAATAATAGAAAAGAGGAAAATTACTGGCAAATATGAAGTAGCAAATGTACACAATGAATTTCCGCAAACACTGACGACCAGACATAAAGAGGTGCTGAAAGATTGTTAATTTATTTGTTTTTCTAATTATTTTATAATTTGATCTAATCCATATAGAAAATTGATGTTTTACATGAACCCATTAGAAGTACTTAAGCAAAATACGGAGAGATAACAAGGACATATAATCACAGCCTTTTGCCCAAAAGAAATAGGTGAGCCTTGTTAGAAAGGAGAAGAGTTCGAGAGGACTTGATTTAGAACTTCAAGTGGATAAATGATTATAATCGGGGACACATAAGTAAGGTTCTCTTTTTTTGAGTGAACAGGATAGGACTCTTAAGACTTAACAATGAGTTTAAGCAGGACAAGTATATGTTAGGGAAAGAGATTACTAGAAATTGGTTTACAAATTCATTGATAGGTAAATGGAATAAACTCACTAGTCATATGATAAAAGCGTCCTCCCTGCAGAGTTTTAAGAAGAGACTGGATGGATTTGTCGTTGCGGATGTTATATGGGACCTAACCTGCTGAAGGGTAAGGGAGCTGCCTCGTATAATTAGCCTTTTGCAGTCTCCTTCTTTTCTTTGGTTCTTATGTAAGTGTTGAGGGGTAACAATAATAAACCTCCAAAATACCTATTTATTTATTATTGTACTATTCTAATCTGTAAACCGTTTTCATTTCATTTCACTTTCATCCCCACTTAGAATTACAGGAATGTCCACAGTAAAATGTTCTTTGAAATTAGACAAAATAAAACCCCTGTATCTCGGTATCCTAATACTACTTATTAACGGACACTTAATATATGTAGATACTTAATATATATATATATATATATATATATATATATATATATATATATATATATATATATATATATATATAGATAGAGAGAGAGAGAGAGAGAGAGAGAGATTGGTAGTATACTCTGTACATATATTTAGTATATTAATAAGAAATATATGACACCAAATTATATTAGAAAAATAGGGGTTCGGGTTTAGAAAACCTCGTTTAAATGTTTCTTTGCCATGGATAAGCCCTAAGTGAAAGTAATCATATATCACATAGCGTGCCATCTACCATAAGATAAGCCTGGCTGGACGAGATGGAGCAGTAGATATATCAATCCATCTACCCAAGGGTGAACCTTGACTAGACTAGATGCTAGAGCCTCATCTATCAGGGTGAATACCCTTGAGGGAAAGCAGGGTCATGGTTGTTATCCCTCTCTGAGCGCTATGCTAAATCTCATAGCGGCTTATCTACCCTAAGATTAACCTTGGCTGGACGCGAGGATATGGACATCCTAGTGTCATAGACCTAGGGATGAAACCTGATTGGTCGTAATGCTAAAATTTCAAGCGCTATATCCTCCTGAGGTTAAACCATGAATGGTTAAAATGATAAAACCCTTATACCCAGTCTACCCAGGAATAAAAGATAACTAGATGCAATAATACAGCACTCAGCTCTCAGCTTAGCTCTCTATAACTCTGAAAATAAAACTTGACTTGGCGAGATGATATAAGGTGCACACCCTCTGTCCTAGAATGGACTCTCGACGATATACCATATATGACTATTCGTTGAGGGAACTTATTCAATTATATTTAGAGTGCGTGGTGTCTGGTCGACCGAGGTTATTTATCTTCAATATGCTTAAGAAGTGGAACTGAGCTCAAGGATAATAATATGGCTATCATTAATAAAATAGAGTTTTATTAATAGAAACTATCAACAACACACAAAACGGAAAATATTGACATAAACAGAAAATGGAAAGGGTCGTGGGGAATCTAGCTAATCCAAGGATTAAGATTTGGAAGAGATTTAAAAAGGTAAAATAAATAAAAATTAAAGGGATGGGATGGTTCGCTAAACCATTTAAAGCACAGGATAGGGTTGACAAAAGGGTTAAATACTCAAAGATAACGTTTAGCTTACGTAATTTCACTTGTTGTGCAGAGGAAGGCGACGTGAAGAAATCTTTGGTCCGCTGGCGAGTTCCAGCCGAAGAAGGATAGGGGGAATTAAATGATCCTGACGTGGCGTCTTGGGAATGAGAACCGATTCTTGGCGAACGGGCTTAAAGAACAATGGCTGTTCTACGTTGTTCTCTTCTGAACAACAGGGGGGGGGAGAACCGTCTCTTGTCTACGGGCTCAAAGAACAATGGCTATTCTAATGTTGTTCTCTTTCTGAACAATAGAGGGAAAGGGTGAGAACCATTTCTTGTCTAAGGGCTCAAAGAACAATGGCTGTTCTAATGTTGTTCTCTTTCTGAACAGCAGGGGGGAAGGGTGAGAACCGTTTCTTGTCTAAGGGCTTAAAGAACAATGGCTGTTCTAACGTTGTTCTCTTTCTGAACAACAGGGGAAGCCTTGTGGACTTGGCGTCATAAAGGCTCGAACCTTGGCACTCAAGGGATATTGTCCTCTTTTGGACAAATGATGGTGGATCTCGAGGTAGAGGGCCCTTTGGTGTCCAAGGTGAGACTGGACCGTAGAGATGTCTCGCGAACAATATCTAAATCTCGAATCTGCTCTTAGTGGTAAAGTTTCCGTATAAATAGTCGAGACATTCCCTTAGCGTAAGGGACAATGGAGTGGATGCCTCGAGCGAATGCACAGCCGCGCATGAGAACAATACCTTATCTGCCCATAAGCCTAACTCAATCTGGCGAGGTCGGTGCATGGGGAAAAACGGGGGAAGATAAACCTCCTTGGTTAAACATTGACTTAGGTGGCGGCTATAACGCGCCCGGCTTCAAGGCGAAGATGCACGTGGGTAGCATCGTGTTTCGAAAAACATGTGATAACGGTTGAAATTAAGCGGCCTCAAACCGTTCTATCACACCCCTCCATTCCGGGGGAAGTTGTCACTTCGAAAAAAAGAGTGAAGGGAGAACGATAGAGCTCCGTTGTGGGGAACTCGTTTTCTTGTACCGACCGTACCTTCATGCACCTAACTAGTATTACCTCAATACATATGATTATTTTGATCTTTTGATTATAGGGGAAACTAACCTTTAATACAAACTTAATCAATAAAAGGGGCATGGAGCAATGAAATGTTATAAAATTAGCACATATGGGACAAAATAATTTATACGTAAGTTAATGGGTACAAATATATATACATACAGAAAAATAGACATTGAGCGTTACAAAATTCAGACATATACATTAACTAATTATATTACAAGAGAATCTAATTTAAGTCGTACAAGACGGTATATACATCCATAGAGATCCTAATCCTACGAATACAATTAATCTACGCTATTTGAAACGCATTCCTACTGAGTGCGTCAGCGACCTGGTTATCGGAACCTTTTATATAATTTATTTTAAATTGATACTCTTGCAAGAGTAAACTCCAGCGCATAATTCAGCCGTTAAAGTGTCGTACATTTCGAATATAGGCTAACGGGCGGTGGTCGGTTCCTATCTGAAATTCTTTACCTATCAAGTTCATTTTGAATTTGTCTATAACCCAGATAATTGATAGAGCTTCCTTCTCTATAGTGGCATATATCTTTTCGCGTGGTAATAATTGGCGACTAGCATATGCAACTGGATGACTCGTTCCGTCATCCTCGTATTGAAGGAGTACACCTCCAATGCCCTTGTTTCTCGCGTCGGTCTTAATCCCAAAGGATTTTTCCGGGTTGGGCAACTTTAAAATGGGGGCAGAAATGAGCTTACTCTTAAGCTGATTAAAATGGGAAACAGCGACATCACTCCAACGTAGACGATCGGGGGAATTCTTTTTTAAAAGGGAGCTGAAGGGCGCCAAAATTGCAGCGAAATTCGGGAAAAATCGCCGATAGTAAGAAGCTGATCCTAGGAACGATCTTAATTGCTTCTTAGCAATGTGAAGGGGTATGTCGGCGATTGCCTTAATCTTGTCCTCTTGAGGACCTAACTGGCTTTGTCCTATTTTGAAACCCAAGTATTTTATGGTTTCGTGGGCAAAATGGCATATGCTGGGGCCAATGGTGAGGCCATTTTCGCGCAGTCGCTCGAAGAGAGCTAAAAGGGTGGTTAAATGGTGACTCCATTCAAATAGTTCTTGTAGCTGACTCTTTTGATGTGGTGTCAGCTGCGCGTCAATATCCAGGTCAGAGGGTTCAAAAGACTTGCCTGGTAGGGAAGGAAGAGGGTAATCAGGATCAGGTTGTATGCGCACTGTCTGTATTACATTAAGGGACTCCGCGGGGTAATCTTCTTCAAGCGCCGATGTTTCGTCTAGTGCTACGAACGTATCTCCATGGGCACGTTGGGGGTACTTTTTTTCTTTGGGTCCACGGACAGTCTCCGTGTCCTTGTTTTGGGCCTTATCACCTAAGGGTGTTAGTAATTCACACTCCTTTTGTGCCGTCCTAAAGTCCTGGTTAAGGGTCTCCGAGAAATCAGATGGTATCGGGGTTCTGATGGGGAAGGGCTCCTGGGCTTCTTTCTTAGCTCCGCCTCGAGGAAGGGCGGCCTGAGACACAGGGTCGAAACTTACTTGGGGGCTCTGTCCTATAAGTACGGAACAGAATTGTATGGGTGCTGAAATGACTTCAGCCCAACCATCATAATATTGACACTGCAGGTAACATCTAACAACGGGGAATCGGTTCGCCCGCCCAAGGTAGTCATGTACCACCGCAAATTTTTTGTGGCTAGGGTCCACTGGGGGGAGGAGCTCGTCGGACACGATGAAACTCGTGCATCCTGTGTCCCTGACGAGATTCGATACTCGGCAGCCGTTTACGCTGCCCTCCTCAAATTTCAAAGTTCCCGGTGAACTTTTGTCAAAATTAAAATTTACCTGGTGGCCTGACGTAGGGGGAGAAGTTGCTGCTTGGGTCTGCACCACCGGGAAAGCCGGGGTGGCATTAATCTGGTGAACTTGGTGGGCTGGTCCGCTTTTAAGCCTAGAATTTTGGGGGCAATTCCAGCTCATGTGGGTTTCTACACCACAGGTGAAGCATATGATTGGTCGCTTCGGGAAGAGAGATGGAGGAGAAATCTTAACGGGAGGTTTGGAGTCCCGTTGTTGGTTTTGAGGAAAGAAGTTTGGGGGTTTTACGGGGCCCGGAAACTTCGTCAGCTTTCCTGGGAAGGGGCGCGAATCCTTCCTTCTTTCCTGGTTAGGGGGTTGGTGAGAAGTTCGATTCTCCTTTGGGTATAAATTATGGCTTGCGGCATAGACATCTGCTTCTTCGGTACATTCTTTAAAGGTCTGGCACCGACGATCCTTGACGAACGCGCGGATCTCCGTCGGGAGAGACGCCAAAAATTGATCCTGCAACACGAAGTCTGTTAAGGACTCGTAGTTAGGATCAACCTTTGAGGATTCTAACCGAAATTTAAAATTCCTCTGAAAAATGTATCCGAATTGACGGAACGTCTGTCCGGGTTTAATACGACCTCCTCGAAATTCTTGACGGTAGAAATCGGGAGTCATATTATGAGCGGCCAATAACTCAGCTTTTAAGGTGCTGTAGTTAATTGTACATTCAGATGGTAAAGATATAAAAATTTCGCGGAATTTAAAATTTAAAAAGGGCAGTAATCTGACTACACCTTCAACCTCCAGATCCATGTTATTGATTTCGAGGATCTTTTCGAAGTGGGCTAAAAATGCTCCGAAATCCTCTCCATCCATGAAATTAGGGAGCTTAAGTGGGAGATTGGGGATGGGGGCTTCTGAACGGGAACTGGCTGACTGTATTTCTGCTTCAACACGAGCTATTTAAATCTGATGGTGAAGCTCAGATTGTCTTTTCCGTTCCTCTCTTTCTTTTTCTTTTTCTTTTCGTTGGATTTCTCTTTCTTCTCGTTGGATTTCTCTTTTTCTTTCTTTTTCTTTTTCTTCTCGCTCTTTTCTTTGCTCCTCTTAAACGTACTCAATTAATTCTTTTCGGGAAAGTCCCAAGGACTCTCCTTGCGCTTTAAAGATTTCGAACTGAGTCATCTGTGCACTTGGGGGCGCAATAGTCAACCAACTAAAATTCCTTGCAACAAGAATTATGCCTTCTAGAGAAATTAGCCTACCTAAATATGGGCACTGACCTATTCGTACTTGGTTTCCCGATCTAAATAACCACTGACTAAAATCACAAAAAAAAACACAAACAAATTATTATAACAGTTCCTTGAGCTACTCCAGCTTCTTAAGTTTCAAAAAAGGGGATAGCAATCGTTAAAACAAAAGAGAACTACTATACTCTATTATTATAACGAATAACACTATGCTTTACTCGACTGAGACCAGTGTTTGCAAAGATATAGCGTTAAACCTTACACACTTGATACCAAATTTAAATAGTATATATATATATATATATATATATATATATATATATATATATATATATGTCGTAGAATGGATACTCGACGATATACCATATATGACTATTCGTTGAGGGAACTTATTCAATTATATTTAGAGTGCGTGGTGTCTGGTCGACCGAGGTTATTTATCTTCAATATGCTTAAGAAGTGGAACTGAGCTCAAGGATAATAATATGGCTATCATTAATAAAATAGAGTTTTATTAATAGAAACTATCAACAACACACAAAACGGAAAATATTGAAATAAACAGAGAATGGAAAGGGTCGTGGGGAATCTAGCTAATCCGAGGATTAAGATTTGGAAGAGATTTAAAAAGGTAAAACAAATAAAAATTAAAGGGATGGGATGGTTCGCTAAACCATTTAAAGCACAGGATAGGGTTGACAAAAGGGTTAAATACTCAAAGGTAACGTTCAGCTTACGTAATTACACTTGTTGTGCAGAGGAAGGCGACGTGAAGGAATCTTCGGTCCGCTGGCGAGTTCCAGCCGAAGGGGGGGGGGAATTAAATGATCCTGACGTGGCGTCTTGGGAATGAGAACCGATTCTTGGCGAACGAGCTTAAAGAACAATGGCTGTTCTACGTTGTTCTCTTCTGAACAACAGGGGGGGGGGGAATCGTCTCTTGTCTACGGGCTCAAAGAACAATGGCTGTTCTAATGTTGTTCTCTTTCTGAACAACAGGGGGAAAGGGTGAGAACCGTTTCTTGTCTACGGGCTCAAAGAACTTTAGCTGTTCTAATGTTGTTCTCTTTTTGAACAACAGCGGGGGGAGGGTGAGAACCGTTTCTTGTCAACGGGCTCAAAGAACAATGGCTGTTCTAACGTTGTTCTCTTTCTGAACAACAGGGAAAGCCATGTGGACTTGGCGTCATGAAGGTTGTACCGTGGCGTTCAAGGGTTATTGTCTTCTTCTGGACAAATGATGGTGGATCTCGAGATAGAGGGCTCTTTGTTGCACAAGGTGAGACTGGACCATAGAGATGTCTCACGAAGAAAATCTGGATCTCAAATCTGCTCTTAGTGGTTAAGTTTCCGAATAAATAGTCGAGACATTCCTTTGGCGTAGGGGACAATGGAGTGGGGGCTTCGAGGGAATGCACAGCTGCGCCTGAGAACAATACCTTATCTGCCCATAAGCCTAACTCAATCTGGCGAGGTCGGCGCATGGGGGCGAAATGGGGGAAAGATAAACCTCCTTGGTTAAAAATTGACTCAGGTGGCGGCTATAACGCGCCCGGCTTCAAGGCGAAGATGCACGTGGGTAGCATCGTGTTTCGAAAAACATGTGATAACGGTTGAAATTAAGCGGCCTCAAACCGTTCTATCACACCCTCTCTGCTCGGAAAAGAACCGTACCTGGATGATTTACGACAGCATCTAGCACCACATATGTATAGCGATGAAGGTTGATTGAAGGAGATGAATACCCACATAACACGCCACTTCTCCCAGATGAATTTTGGCGCGACAAGATGCTTCAGCGCATATCACCCAAACTTCCCGGGCGTGGACAATGACTGACCTAGATACCATAACATTAGCACCCTATCTAATGGAGAAGATACCCCGATTAGAAGATATGATACAGCTCATAGCACCTAATCTGCACAGGAATGAACTTTAAGCGGAGTCGTACTGCTATTTATGATATGCTGATTCCACGAAGCGAATTGTCCAAGAAAGAACTGACAAACCGATAAAGGAAGAGCTACAAGGGCCTAAGAGGAAAATTACGCCGCAGGAGACATCTGTCGGATTGCTTGGCTTACTTTCTACAAGAAACGCAGCGACTAGGATCCCTTAATTATGGAGGATGGGCATGTTTAGGGGCATTTCATGCCTTCCTCGAATGACCTAAATCACCTCCTCTCTAGACTAGCCGAGATATACTCATCCTATACGAATTCCACTAAACTAGCTTTATCATTAAACTTAATATATTTCCTTAGGAATTTTACGCATGGTGACCCCTTAGGTTTCTTCCTAGTTTCAAGTGAATAACTAGGGTAAAAATTTCGGAAAAATTACAAGGACACTCAAAATTGCGAACAAAATTGACCCTTAGCTCCACTGGTATCATCAACCAAAGAGTGGCTAATCCATTTGATATACGCTTATCCCTCACGGAAAACTCCTGGTATTTCTTATAGATTTTAAGTAACGAGTGATGCGACTCAGACTGAATAACCTTGGTGCTGCTAACGACTCTATTCGCAGTACTAGATAAGAGGCAGTGAACCAAGGAAGTGTCACTTTACATTTGCTCGTTGTCCACCACGATATACACACGCTCTCCCTATGGCTCTACGTGCCGTGTTCTTCACTCTGTTGCTGAGTTCGTACTCTGTCTCTCTGTCTATCACTGTGATTGCCTATCGAAAGTAACTTAGAAGCCTTTTATTGGAATTACAGTATAATCCTAATGAATCTTATATATGTACATACCCGCGGTCTCTTATTTTCTTTGCGCCCCGGCGACAGGAGTAGTGAATTTTACGTGTATTATTATGAAATTGTTGACAAATTAGCTCAATCTACTAATTCATTTCGTAAATAATGAAGAAAGAGTTTGCAGTTAAGCAACCCTAAAAAATACATTAGATGAAAGAGTTCTATCCCAATTCTTGTCGCTTGTATGTTGCTAGAGTCTACCAGAGAATTCAAAATAGGACGAATCTCATTATTATCCGTTATAGCAGGAGTAGTTCGCGTTAGTCTAGTGGATAAGGCATTGGATATCTAAAGTCTAGGTACCTGGCTCAATCCCACCTAGAGCGGACACAAAACTTTAGCATTCGTCGGGGACTGGCCACCTATCAGCGGATTTGCTGTGCCTACCAACGCAGGGCTAAGTAGTTCCAACACACAGACATAACGAATTAAAACACACCTGTCTTCCCTTCCCGTCTTCCCAGCAACTTATACCCACTCTCCCCTTCTTTCCAAAACTTACTAATATGGTGCTTGTAGCCCTATGTCCATGATAAGGTACTGGTGTACTTTCCCTTACAATAAAGACCGGCTCCTAGTTGCTTCGGGGTCACCAGCAATTGTTATTTTGATCTTTATGCGCATTTCATTATCCGAGCGTGGGATCTCACCCATGAACGAGGGCCTGATGGCGCAACTTACTACTCTAACTGAATCCTCGTAATTTTAGAAAGGGTGAATGCAATGCTTGAGGGCAATATAATAAGAGTTGATCTCCCTCGGAGGGAAAGTACCAGCTCAGTCAGATTAGAGCTAATCTATTTCTATTTTGGTCCATTGATAAAAAATAAATAAATAATTGTACTGTCCTGGAACTTTCCGTACAATGGAGATAAATAAACTCTAAATGAACCTTGCTAGAACATATTGCCCACCCTGTATGTACAATTCAGAACAAAAGTCATACTAATTAAACCTAAGTTAATTCTCCAATGATCAACAATTCACACTGTCACAAGGTAGCATAGTTACTCATTCCACAACATGCAAGATCCATCATTCCCTCCGAGAAACATAGGAAAAACTCCAAAGGAACAACCCACTAAGATACTCTAAGTAAACATGCCAACCAATGGCCAGGACCCCATCACGCACAAAATAATCTACCCATCCGCAACACAGTATAGGATCCAATCTATTGTACCAAAAAATCTCCTATACGCCATCCGCCCGGACCTTGAGGTCAAAGAAACATTCCTCCTACCCCACAAACATGCCACTCTAGGGAGGTATCGATGCGCTCACGTAACATTAATTCGCTATCGGCATGAACCAAATACAGCTGAACTCATATCGATAACATGCCCGACACTTGGGCACCTAAGACCATATCTACATATACAGAGTGTTAGATCTCTGGGGCAATCCCGTCCATATGAAGAAATTCAACAAGGTCTCTCTCTGAGGGACACAACTTAACCAGGAGAAACGTGGAGATATAAAGAATAATCTGAGATGTAGTCCTAATGGCGCGTCTAAAACGAATATAAATAGTGCTAAGGGTGACGAATGGCAGCTTCCCTCTAATATTACCATGATTATTGACAATCTACAACGAAACTGACTCAAGCGCTCGGTTTCCCTCCTAACATATACATAATTTCTCAGCTAATCAATGCTTATAGGCTTCAAAACTAATGAATTACGTTACAAACGTGATTATCATATGTTAATTAACATATCCTAGAGTGGAGAATGTGACTAAAAACATAACTCTAACAATGAAAAATATAACTACCCCAAAATAACCTTTCGGCATTAGGTTATTATTAGCTAAAAATAGATTTCCAATATTTAATGGAAAATAGCTTTTCAAAAAGGAAATATCTAATAACGTCATAATACAGTGGGGTAAACGATCGAAATGCAATTATTGGTTGCAAATTAGCGACTGAGCCAATGTTAAAATGGGGAATTTGGCGGTTAAATGGTTCTTGATTTCGGTGGTTACAAAGGACTTATATTTAGAAACACAAAGTTGAAAGACAAATAAAAGGAAAGTGCAAGAGTAATAGATAACTAGAAATAGACTCTCATATGAGAAGAAACAGACAGACTGATTGACCTTCAGGAGGAGTTGCAAGGGAAAGTATGCACCCTAACAGGAACTTGCGTCCATACCTAGGTGCTTTTGCAGGGTTCATAACACTTCTAATAAATATTCATCTACATTATGAAAAAAGAGGCCAGTAAACATGAAGGACATTCATACATACAAATGAAAAGACTGATTGACATTCAGGCAAACAAACTGGTAGCTACAGAGATGGGGAGAAAGAATAAACTAGCAGATAAACAGAATACTGGGCAGGTTTATAGATGGAGAAAATAAGATAGCCCGGAAGAGGAAGACAGATAAATTGAGGTTTAGACAGATACATAGACTTATATTCCAAGAGACTGACTTATACTTTTAGAGCATCGAAGGGGAAAGTAAGAGGAAAGGAGCAAAAGACATGCATACCAAGAAATAGAATGGAGTATAATATACAAAGCTGGAAAAAGCAAGATAATTTTTGGCTCTATAAATGAATATACAAGAAAAATATACAACATAACTTTGTTCCGTTTGTAATATGTATCTAAGTCTACATCCATTATATTCTGAACTTCTGAGCGCTCCTTAATTATTCCTCAAATATTTAAAACTCATCGGTGAGTTATCGCATCTTTGACATTCCTTCAGTTTATTTACTGAGAAGTTTAAAGGATAAATTTAACTACAATGCTCGCAACTGTGTTTGCGCAATAATTAGCCACCATCACACTGAATCCAGCCTGAGGTACGCTAAATTTTAATAAATAGTTCCCATACGACTATAAGCTTGTTCTTGACAGTCTCTGGCTGAGTGTGGATGAGTATCAACCTTCAGGCAGGACTAAAAATAGGAGTGGCAAACATTTGCCATAGCAACACAACAACTCTTTACCGCAGATGTCAGAGAATGTTGCTGCAAAATTTTAACCAGAGAAATTTGGATCTTCGAATTGAATCTGTTGCATGATCCAAATTGGAACCTTCGTTTTACCTGAAGGAATAATATGGTCTAGTCCTTGCTAGCTACGCCGTCAACCACTGAGTGCATCAGCAGCGGTAACATATTAGGAAAAAAATATTCAGATCAGAAAATAAACAGTAGGTCCATTAAAGAGCATTTTGAATCATTTAGTGTTGAATATAATAAGGAGACGTCCCTTTATATGGTCCTTTCTAGCAGCCGTAAAGATTATGTGAGAAAAGAAGTAAAAATATAGGAGAAAAATCTGTAATAAGAGAAAACCTTCAGAAACGGATTGAGAGCTGAGAGATAGAGAAGAACGGAGGTGCACGAGTCATGCAAGCTATTACAGAGGTTAGGGGTATAAAATAAGACAGGCCTGGCGCACTAGGAGCCGAAAAGATATAAAAGGGTGTACAGGACAGTAGTCTGAAAGAAAAAGGGATACTAATGAAACTTAAACGTGAAGACCTTGAAAGTAATGATCTTGCTCCTACCAAACAGGGAGACGTCCAGGTAAACAACAAATCTTGTTTAGTAAGATTTCTTAAAAAGAGAAGCGAGACAAGACAAAAATCAATTAGGTTGCATAGTTTTGCAAGGCCTAAGAAAAGGCAGAAGGTAGAAGAGGCAGGAATATAGCCGAAAAGAGAGTTGTTTAGTGGAAGTGAGGTCTCAGAAAGTTTAGATATCATGTGTCATATAGATGACCTTGGAACTTTCGTAATCTAGAGCCTTATCATAGAAAAACCACTAAGGCTTAGTGAAAGGGCAACCCAACGCTACTCAATCGTGGTGGTGGCGTCAACCAATAACTAAAACACACCTCCTTTGGTTTTTCAGATTTAAAAATTTTACAAAGTTACCTAACTTTTTCGCCTTGCAAATTTCTCACTATATTAAGCAACTTTCATCAATTGCGTCTTCCTCTTGGTGAATAAAATTGTAGATTGGTTGCGTCTTTTAAAATACTCAATATTTTTTTGCAGTTTAAATTATTATAATGTTCAAAAATAATAAAATAGTCAATTGCTTCTATTTATTAAATTTCAAATTCCTGTAATCAAACTCTAAACAATCGGTGCCCAGACCAGGGGGCAACAAGTGACGTCATAAGAAACATTACCATCCGAATGATGTGAAATTAAAGGATCATTACATCACCCCTTCATAAGAAGGGCTACATCCCCTCTTGTTCCCAAAGTTGTTTTTTTTTCAATGAATCTCGATCTAAGAGACTATCAGGCAACTAGACAACCTTAGAGATAAAGGTATCTGATAATTCCTTAATAGGAATATGTATTTTATTGATCGGAATCTATAATAGTAAAAGAATAATCGCATTTTTATACCGAGTGATCGTTTAAACCGTTAGTATAACATTCGTGCAGTTCATTATTTTGATTATCATTTATTAACTGATATATTTATTATTTTCTAAAGAGTTAAAAACAAAAGTGACAATAAACGAAAACTAACGAAGCAATTCGACCCACGAACCATATATCCGCTGCTTGTTAAGGATAGATATACAGGTCTCCTTTTTCGCATTTTCACTACAGTATATCTAACGTCATTACTCGAAGTAACATTATCTAAAAACTAACCTATCTGCCATTGTTGGTTTTCATTTTTCTGCTTGAAAAAATAAGTTAATTTCTATTTCGATCAACAAAATGGATTGCTTTAAGAGCTGTGGTTCGCCATATTTTGATCAGCAAGGAATGAACAGATTATCACCTTGAAAGCCCTAAGCATTCGGGTCAAGGCTTACTTTTAACAACTGACTAGGTTCATTTTAACTACAACTTGAATAATATTAGAAAAAAATATGTTAAAATTGTATTGAAATCTATAAATCTCACAATGCATTTTACTCAAATTTTAAATTTGATAAGCATGGCGTTAGTAACTGATAATCCCAGAGACCAAATATGAATGAAGCCTGATTGAGAAACTTTGCATTCACGTGGCCGATTGGTGGCTTGACCGTATCGACCTTGCGGCGCTAAGCCACTAAGTCGGAAGTTGGAGGTAGGCTTACTTACCAAGGCCGCTGAGTGGACGTGATCGTATAAACCTTGTTTTTTATTTATTACAAAGACTAAGCGAAAATAATGCAAAATATGTCCTCTTAATTTTTTTGAAAAAGCTTCTGGCATTATATTGGTGAAGTAAAGGGAATTAATTAAAAATGTGTAAAAGAGAATTAACCTTTATTCCCCAAAAAGGACTGTCCTTGATTACTTAATAACTGGCATGGTATCTTACTCTCGGCAAGAAAGGCAGGTCCCCCCGAAAGTTAAGTTGACTGGAATTCATTTCGGGGTACATAGGGTAGAGATCTGGTACACTGGGTAGAAGAATGGTATCCGAAATACTTTAGAGTATAAAAGGAAACTAGTAAAGAAGTAGGGAATTTTTCCTCTTTCTTCCCAATAACTGGGAGCAAATATGCGTTACGATAACATTATCTTGTGCCCATACACTCGCATTCAGCCTCTCTTCCAAACTCTAGGAGCTCCAGCCATCTGAAATATATTTAGAAAATGATCTTTGAAATAGAAAATTAAGAAAATATTTCCAAGGGGTGACAAGACTTTCGGACCACCCAGGAGGTAGTTTCTAAGGTATATTAGGTACTAGTATACCTTACTTTTTTTATCTAAGTTGCCATTGCGTATGCTTGTTTCAATTCCTTTGTGTTGGGAATATGGGCAGAAATTCCTTTCCAACAAAGCTTGGGCATACCATACCCAGTTGGGAGTTATCATGTTCTATTTGACCAACTTGTGCCTAGATTCTAAAATATTCCTCTTGGAGTTTGTCTACTTTGGAAGAAAAATTGAGTCAAATTTTTTTCGCTGTCAAAAGGCGTAAGTGGTCGGAATGAGACTACTGTTTCCGATATTTAGAGAATTTTCAGAAAGCCTTGAAGTATATTGGGACGGATGACAAATTTGTGACCTAATTAACATGGGCAAAAAAATATGAAAGTCTTGAATCGTGGCGTTCCAAATTCTATGGAAATAGACGTAAGCACGAGACAGGAAAAGATTATGAGAGAAAAGCTGGCAGACCTAAATTGAACAGAAAAAAAATGTTATAGGTATATCACGAGATAATTTTTGGTCCTAAGAAAGGAGGTATAAAAACGTTGGCGTCCTTCTTCGTTAAATTATGCAACACTTTTTCCATCCTTATCTTAAGTAGCGAATTTTTATGTAATAAAGTGCGATTTTTTTGCCTTCATGTATGCATCATATTATATTATAAACCGTCACCTGGATTTAGTCAACAGATACCATGTTCCGACTCTTGACCGGAATTCCTTTCCATATCAGACCACTTTTAATTTCCGTATCTATTAAATATTTGTCTAATATACGCTTCTCATACACTTTTGCACATCGGTTTCTGAGCAATGTTTGATAGTTCCGATTTCAACCCGAAGAAATAATTATGATCGAGGTTACCAAAAGTAGGCAACTTAATTATGTTGTTTAAATCAGTCAAATGGTTCATTTTTAGTAAAGTAAACAAGGCAAATGATTTAAGCTAACAAAACCAGCCAAGTAACTTACATAATCAGTAACGAACAAAGCAGTTCGTCTTAACAAACAAACTGTTTGTTAGACGATCATAAAAAACAGTTTTATTCATGTTGACTAAACAAGCCAAGTAATAATATTTAGATGTGGTACACTAATATGTACATAGAAATGCAGAGAGAGTGTTTATCAGTGCCGTGGTCGCAGTTTCATTTTACTTACAGAATTTTTGAATAGGGCAGACCTTAAGATACCCTCGGGCGAGTCTAAGAAGGGAGATAAAGGGAAGAGTGTAGATCGAAGTGGACTGAAGAGGACTGGGATATATATATATATATATATATATATATATATATAATTCGAATTAATATAAGTGTGTGTGCGTGTGTCGAGGGGGGCAAAGCATGAGTGGGATAGACAAGATGAAATAAAAAATAGTGAAAAGAGAAGGTAGTGTGTAGGAGATTTGCAAAGGGCCGCAAGAAGTAAAAGCGCCATAGTTTTTCTAGTCTTATAACTTTTGTGCTATGAATAAATTAACAAATGACGCGAGGCTCGATATCAATGATGATACGGTGGTAAAGGGTCAGACTCTATCAAACTTTGAGCACTTGTTAATTTTGCACTAAATTTGAGCAGAGCTAGCAATGAATACATGATAATTCATTTGGCACTGGAAATAGGTCTTAAAAGTTGATTATCCAATAGGGGTACTTTACCTTTAAAACAGTACCATCAAACCCTAAGTCAAAATATAATTTACGCTGACTACGGTGATACAGATGAGATTTGTTAAATCTATTAACGATACGCTGATCAACTAAAACAGCGAAGAGACGCCAGCGGATGGATGGAGGTTTTTTGTAACTCACCTATCGAGCAGGATATGACGGTGCAAAAAGAGGTTCGGAGCGCAGAGCAAGATCTGATAACATATAAAATGCTCGAGGCAGAAAACGCAGCTGCATTTTGGATTAAATGGAGAATGTATATGGTTTAGCTGAATACTCGTGTAAATAATTCATTTTGGACAGAGGACTAATAGCTTCTCAGTTCCTTCTGGGTTGCATATATATATATATATATATATATATATATATATATATATATATATATATATATATATATATATATATATATATATATATATATATATAGTACAAGAAAGAGAAATTGCACGCGAATGAGCAATGAGACAAGAAACAGGAGTTTTTTAGAGGTAAGAGAAAGGGACATTAGAAGAAGACTAGAATCAAAGAGAGCAGAGGGCGGCACAATGAAGGCAATCCTTTACCGAGAAGACAGAGATAACGCCAGGGGAAAAAAGTTTGAAATTCCTGGTAAGGATGATGGTGGGGACTGGAGCGCACCCCCTGTGACTGCGGTGAGTACCTCTTCGCGGATAAGTGCGTTAAAGTCTTGCTCTTTTGGAGCTGCGGTGCCCTGCCGCCGGTCGAGCAGCCTCTTCCTAAGTCGCACTAAACACACGAGGATGACGTCTACAATGGCTCTGCTCTCTTCGTTGATTGCCTCGCTGTAGCTAGAGGGTCCACGTGGAGACTCTGTCAGAGATTGTGTGTTGGGAAGCGCCGTGGACGGCTCCTCGACGGGGCGGGTGCACCGGTCCCGACGCTTCTGTCCCCCCTTCCTCTGTGGCTTGGGGACAGAGGACGTGGGTGGCTGTCTGTAGGTGTGAGCGGAGTTGCTGGTTGTGCAGCTGCTGGTACTTACTCTCGCTCCCTGCCCGTCCTCTTCCCCTATCTAGACCTGACTTGTGCCGGGCTGTTGAGGGGTGTGAGGGGGGAAAGCCCACGCAGGCCTGCTTGGTGGTGGCGCTGGAACAAGGCGTCGACTGCCTTGTTGCTGGGGGGGGCCATGTGGTTCTCCCTGCCGCTGCTGTTACCCGCTCGCTGCTTGCCGCTCCCCCTCCTGTGTACCGCCCAGACGTGTGCCGGGCAGGCCTAGAGTCGTGGGTGGATGGGTAACCCCCACCGACCAGACTGGTGGTGGCGCGACAATAAACGGACGGTTTCTTCTTTGATGGGTTGTGGGAGCACGTGGTTTCCTCTGCTGCTGCTGCCGGTGACCCTGTGGCATCCTCCTCATTCGCTCGGGGCACTTCGTGTTCCAAGTGTGGTGCCCCTTGGTGCAGTTGGGGCACCGTGCCGTGATGGTCTCGCTGGCCTTGAGGCAATCGATGCACTCCTCCACCGGGTGCGCTTGGTTGCAGACGCTGCAACTGACAGGGTTTTGGCACATGGCCTGGAGATGCCCGAAGCGCTGGCACTTATAGCATCTCACAGGCTTACCCTGGTAGTGGCGCAGGGCGTAGCAGCCCCAGCTCATCAGGTCCAACTTGGGTGGTGGCGGCCCCTCGTACACTACCAGGATCTGCCTGGTTGGGACCTTGTCTCTGTGTGCGAGGGGCCGTGTTGCCGAGAGCACGTCGGGGTGGGCCTCGACAGCCTAAAATTGGATAGTGGTCGGATAGCGTTCAAGCACCACCATGTGCCTCCTCACTCTGGGGTTGAGCAAGATCACTCGATCCCCTTCCTCGGCTTGGCGGCGCAGCATGGCCTCTGACCCATCGTCCTTCGGGGTGAGGACGTATTAGCTGTTGAGAATGGGGCGAATGTTTATCCACAGGTCAGGGTGTGCTTTCTACAGCTCCTTCCCAATCTGCTAGGCACTGGTGGTGCTCTCCTGGTGAACCAGTTTGAACTTGGGATGGGGGCCTCGTCGGGAATTGGAGACTGTTACCCAGCCTCTGTCGTCCTCCTGCTAGGCCTCTTCGTTGTGGGGGCTCTCGTCGATAACGAGGCGACCACTTTCATCAAAGGGGGCTTCTTCAAGCCCCTCTCTTTCGGAGAATTCCTCCTCCAGGTTGCGGGCAGTCCTCTTCGGGGTGGAGGTCTCCGTCGGTGACGCTGAAGTAGATCCATTCCGCTTCCGCTTCGCAGATCTTCGCGAGGTGGCTATGGACGCCGACCCTTGCATAGTGGTGTCACTCTTCTTTGCCCATCAGTGCCACAGAGTCCAAAGGGGAGAACAGACCAATTCCCTTTTTACAAGCAGGACAGGAGGTATCTCCAATCAACCCGTCCACGCTTGCTTCTGCCTCTTTTGACATCCACGGAAACAGGAGGAATCTCCAATCAGACCGTGGCTGCCCTTACGAGACAAACGAGGCAGCAAAGGTGTAGCTGGTTCACACTAGGGCAGTGGGAAAGTCCTTCGGCAGGACGTAATGACTTGATCTTCGTGATGCCTGCTGCTTCGAGAGTGAATGTCCTGCTGAGTGAGTGCGTCAGTATGTCCAGTGTTGATGTGGGCTGAGCGCCTGGATGAGTGAGTGCTGAAAGTTAATTTGAGGGAAGATGAATAATCATTGAGTTCCGGGTTTATTTGTTTATTGTAGTGATTCAAGAATTTTTAAATCCAGAGAAGAGGAGGCAGAAAGGAGTATAATAGCAGAAATATACGTCGTAAATCCGGTCGAAAACAAACAGATACCTGTTGTTGACCGAGTAAAATGTACTTTCGGAAATAAAGTAAGACGGATTTGATCTCTTTCTTTTTTTATTCTCCACAAATAATATTCTCATTCTATGAACTAAACTTATTCTTGTTCAGCAACGCTAAAAAACTTCTTGGCAGACAATATTCTTAGTATTTCCTTGTGGAGAATATACAAATAGATTACTTTTGCTTACAACTTTAGAGCAATCAACATAGAATTGACCATAAGAAAACAGGGTTCCTCTAATTGCCACTCTGCCAATAATAGAGTCCCACCTTAAGATTTTTTTAATTCACATTGCTAAACTTATATGGATTGGGAAATGTAGTCTTCTGAATGTAAATGGTAATTTAACCCTAATTGATTTAGGGGTATTCTTTGAGTGAAGACATCTCCTCCTTTTCCACTTCCAGTAAGAATGTTTGCCTCTATAACATGTAGCATCAAATTCTTTACCACCAGCCTACTGCCATTACAGACTTTTGCTGGATTGGACCTAAAATACGTAAAAATACTATTTAAATTGACTACCTTCAGTTCAATTTGGTGAGAAGGTATGTCAGGAGGTTCTAGAGAGTTTGGGAACTTTGTGGAATAATCGACTATTTGAGCATAATCCGAAATTGTATCAACTGACTTCTAAATTTGTGGACATCCTGAGAGGGCAAGCAGTAGATGTTTATTGATTCTGCAGACACTGCTGTTCTTCGGAGCCAATATACATAGGTCTTTCACATAGCCAGTTGTAGTTTTTGTAGTTATGCTGAAGATTGGGTAATACTTTTGCCTTGAGATTATAAATCGTATTAATAACTATGCAGACAGGAGATATTTCTATTCCACCAAAAAGCATCAAGAGGTACTTTGCCATTTCCCAGTGTCAGAATGTTTTTGGCAAATCATGCTCACAGTTGATCATCAAAGAGCTCTGATCTCATATCTGTGTTCTAATGTTCCTAAGCAAAGGAGATGATTTTAGGGAAGCGGGATTTCATCTGCTCTATTTGCTTTAGGTAGCACTGGAAGTGTCCGCCTGAAGTCATATTGCAGCAAAAGAGTGACACCTGCCATAGGTGCCTCACAATCCCTGACGTCTCATATAATCAACAGCAAATAAGAGATATGTAATCCGACTGATATCCTTCAACATGGGAAAATCTTGCTTTTGTTTCATTTCTAAGAACTAAATCGTGCCTTGTAGTTCCAAAGCTGCTTTTAAGACATTCCCTAAACTTAATTATCTTACATTTTGATAGAGCATAACATCTATGCATTCTGGTTCTAATTCTTGCAATTTCAAAGTGCCTATGGTTCAATGGTCTTGATCTAATAAAGTTGACTAATTCAGCGACTATCTGTAACAACTGACTCTTTTCGAATCATGTCCAAAGTGAATCTATGGATTTATAATACAATGCAAAGAAATAAATTCTCACCTTGGATTTATTTCATTTGCTTTATCTTGATTTTTTGTTTATAATCAGCCATTTTAGACCGTCAGACATAGACACCTATCAGCAGTCACACTCATTATAAAATATACTATATTTATGATTTTTCTGTCTTTTCTCTCACTTTTGATTATATTCACATTAAAATTGTAATAAGATAATAATGAATATAATTAAAAAAAATTTTACTTAGGGAAATTGGAAAAGCTCTGCATAATATGCGCTAGACTTTTAGTTATTTTGAAATACTATAATCTTAAATATCATTAAAATCAAAACACATTTAAACATAATAAAGATTAAATCATCGTTACACAAATGGTCACAGCAAACACTGCTGCATAGTAAATTATTAAAACCATCACTATATTCTTAATAAAACATTTTATTTATTTTAAATTCGTAATATTATTTTTTTTCTAAAACCATTGCTATGGAAGCGTCTGCAGGCCAAAAATAAACTTATAGCTAGGACAAATTGTCTTCCATTGAAGGATAGAAATAAATTGCCGCAGAGTTGTGGGGAATGTGAGTTGTGTGGAGGAAAAGAAGAAAACCCCAGTCAGTTCTTCCTAGAATGTAATGCTCTCAAAAATGAAAGGAAGTACCTTAAAATAAACGGTCTTTCAATAAAGTCGCTCAATTTTTAAATGTAAATAAAACAAGTTGTGTGTGATATATGCACTCAATTTATTTTAAATTTGAAAGTATATTTTATTTACATTAAGTGTGGAATATGATGTCGTTCAAATGTCCGCCGCGGATTCACTTGGTGGAACCTATTCGGGAGGCCCAATTTTCGATGACTTTGTCGCATATATCTGGCTGAATTTGCTAGATAGTGTTTTTTATGTTGACTTTGAGGACATTAACTGTTTGCAGATTATTCGCATAGACATGCAATATAAGTTAGCCCCAAAGAAAGTTGTCTAATGGCGTTAAATCGCATGATCTCGGTGGCCAGTTGACGTCGCCGCCGCGCGAGATGAGCCTGCCCTAAAATCGCTGGTGCAAAATGTCTATCGTGGCATGCACAGTGTGGCACGTAGCGCCCTACTGTTGGAACCACATGTCGTCAGTATCCATATCAGGCATATAATCCAGTTGAGACCACAAGAATTTGCCTATCATCGATCTGTAGGTGTCGCCGTTGACGGTTATGGCAATCCCATCTTCGTTCTCCAAAAAATACCGACCGATGATTCCGTTAGACGAAAATCCGCAACAAACAGTGACTTTGTTAGGATCCAATTGGTGCTGGTGTGTCTCATGTGGATTGTTTTCGTCCCAAATCTGACAATTTTGCTTGTTCACAAATCCATTCATCCAAAAATAGGCCTCGTCGCTGAAAATGATTTTTGGGGGGAAATTTGAGGCAAATTCCAACTGCTCTAGAGCCCAATCAGCGAACACAAGGTGTTTTCTATGGTCGTTTACCTTAAGTTCCTGGGTAAGTTGAATTTTGTACGGGTGCAGACCCAAGTCCCTACGCATAATTCGCCAAACTGAAGTCGCGGAAAGGCCAAGTTCTTGTGAACGACCTGAAATTGACTGCCTCGGATTTTCCCGTACACTCTCATTTACGGCAGCGATGTTTCGAGCAGACCTTGTGTTTCGGCGACGTACGGGTGTTGGTTGATTGTTAATCGACCCTTTTGCCTCGAATTTGGCCATCAAGCGTCGAACAGTGGACTCGGCAGGACCATTGTGGCGAGGATAGAAATCAAGTAATGCGCGGAACGTTTGTCGAACGGAACACTGATTTTGATAATAACATTTGATGATTTTCACACGCTGTTAGACGCTATAACCTTTCATTTTAACTTGCCAAGTACTACTGAACAGTTCACAGTGAGGTTGCCAGATGTCATCTAACAACATGGCCATTATCGTGTGACAAAGCTCGAGCGTCCTTGTTGAAAGACCCTGTACAAGACTCATTAAACAGAAAATACCAGGAAAAGATTGGCAAAATACTATTTGATAAAGAAAATCAAGAATTAAAAAAAGAAACAGCATATACGAGTATGATGTGTAAAAATCGACAAAGGCAGCTTATACAAAAATGCCAGCAACCTAACATATTTTAACTACAAACAACGAATCCCAGAAAATAAGGGATGAAAATTGACACCTGAGGCTTTCACGCTTGGAAGTCACAATGACCAGGACGGCACGGGGTAATTTTAATACGCTCATAATTAAATAAAAAGTGACACAATTTCCTTAAAATGGAATGAAAAATTAAATAAGTACAAAAGAAGTGCCGATGCATAGGCACTACTTCCGACTCAAGCTATGATATTTTAAGTCATTTATTCATAATGGTAGCGTGCCATATTTTGATTTAAAAAAAAATTAACCACCCATCTTGCCATTAACTCGCCCTATTTAGAAATTTAGCCCAGTAGTAGGAAACTTTAAAATTCTGACAAAAAAACACCACTCACCAAAATACAAACAAAAGCACGAACCAAACAACAACCCCCCCCCCGCAAAGAATAAGAAACGAACAAAAGCAAGAAGAAGAAAACACGCCCCACGTCTGGAGGAGCCCCCCCTCCCAAATCACTGGTACATAAAGACAGAAAGTAGATTGTTAGCTTAAGAATAAGGATTTTTGTTGTTTTGTACTTTTGAGAGCAAAAGTCACCCTACTACTAGTAGGCTAGATTAAAAAAGCAAATAACAATATGTAAATAATAAATAACAATGATAAAAAGAGAGAAAGGCTAAGCACAAGCTAAAAAACTCTCAAAACCCAACAAATAAAAAAGAAACGAAATCAAAAAGTCGTTTAGTCCACAAGTAAGTGAGCACGAACCAGTTTCGAGTCCAAGGGACAAGCGGTAGCGACCCTGCTCGTCCCGGTACCGGGACAGGTAACGTGCGCAAAGATCACCCAGACTTGGAAATTCAACAAGAATGCGCCGAAAAGTTTGGTGGACAACACAGTCGTCGCAATAAGGCACAGGCGAGAGTTCGATCAAATGGCGGTGCGTTCCGCGAGTGCTATTTATTTTAGAGACGACAGAAAGCAATTTGAAGCCGTCGCCGCATTAGAGGGTAGGTCCATGGGAAAAGTCGCCGTGCAATGGCACGTAACTTTAAGTTACCTTCGACCGTCTCCCATCTTTTATTTCAAGATGCCAGGAGGGCAGCCCGTATTCCTGCCATGTAATGGGAGGGAGAAAGAGAGAGACGCTGGTCTGGTCGCCCAGTCCTCGCGGACTATTTGGCGTCCTCATTGGCTCGCTCATTCCCTGCAATTCCTATATGTCCAAGAAGATAATTTTGACATCCGCCCAGCTCGCCAAAACCGTGGTCTCACGGATATCGAGAACCAGGGGATGCGGAGATTCCAATGTTCCGAGAGCACTCAGGGCGCTTTGTGAGTCGCTATAAATCATAATCTGCTTTACGAACCGGGCACATCACCTTATCTCCCGTACCGAGCGGTGTATTGCAACCAACTTGGACGTGAAGATAGACACAGACAGCGCCTGTTAGAACCCCGCTGACTTCAAACAAAGAGGATACGGCGTGGAAACCGACCTCCTTTTGGCACTTGTAGCTATCCGTATACACTGACACGGTTTCAGCGTGACACGAAGTGTGATACATAAAGGCCGAACGCAATACTCCTGGTGTTGAGGCTAAGCTGGGGCCGGGGGGAGGGGGGCGCTGGGTCTCGTCAGCACGGCGGCCAGGAAAACACACCGTACACCTTACGCGGTAACTACATTTTAAGCATCGGCCGGCCACAATTAGCCCACGTCGCCCTTTGCCATTACGCTATAATAATCCTATAGTACTTTCGCACGGCCTAGGACAACTATATCGCTGTAAATGATACAAGAAATGCTAGAAGTAGTCTTGCAATTTAAAATATTTATTATTTCATAGTTATTTACATAATTATATATTTTAATAGAGTTGGACGCTTAGAGGATTGACGACTCCTTAGTTAATGCTCTTTTGTTTATAGGTAGCAATGACACTGCTCTTATTATTTCATGATTTTTATTTTTTTATTATTTAATTACTCCTGTAATTCTTATTTCATTAATAGTATTGATTAATTGATTTTTAATCAATTCTGATGTAAAAATAGAAAATTTATTTGTTTTGACTATTGTTTATAATTAATATTTATCAAATCAAATCTGAAATATAGTGATTGAGGGATTTTATAGGACTTGCAATTGTAAATTATTTTACATATCAGGAATTTTATGATAGAAATTTTTTCTGCTATTGGTGTTTTACTAAATCTTTTTTTAACAACCTCTAAGTACAATAAATTAATTATTTAATAAGAATTTTACTACCTATTTGCGTTTGTGTTGTGACCTTTGATTTCTTAGAGGAAACCTAAGGTTGATTGAGAAATTTAAAATAAGGGGATCTCCAATGTTTTGCAGTCACCGTGAAGTCGGCCGAATCGGAAATCATTTCCCTCACTTAACTTTCCACCATTCGCAAGCGTAGTTCCCACTAAGCAAGGCCATATCCCATAAGTCAAATATAACTTATACTAGACGTGGCACTGAGTATTATTTTAAACCTACAGCTAAGTGTTTTGGTTTACATTCAGAGACATTTTTTAGCTTAAGCGGAACAAACAAAAAATTGCTGACGAGGAAGGCGCTCTGCAGGGATATTAACTCTACCGGAATTAATGACTTCTTCCTTTTCACGCATCAGTGATTTAGCCGTGTCGTAATAAACAACGACTCAGGATAATGATTTTACTCTTTTACATATATATATAATTATATTTTTATTCATCAAGCTATCGAACAAGAAATTTTGTTCAAGATGTAGGAAGAGCTTAGAGACCAAAAAACCTCGAACTTTGTTCAAGGAAAAAACGCAAGTTGCCAATTATTTTCGCCAATTATTATTAAGCTGGCAGATTCCTCTGTGACAATAGAGACCTCGATATTAGAGTGTATTGTCTTCAGGATTTATAGCAATCTATCCTGTTTAACAAATGATTTGTATAGGATATAGATTTAGTGGGGGTGGAGGGGAGGGTGAATGGCTTTCGCACATCTTACTTATATTCAAAGTTTCCGTATCTGAGACCGTTCTGGTTGGTAAGTCGTAAAATTGTAGTTTGCTTGACGGTAGTATTTTTATCTCCGGAGCTTCCCGGTTCCAAGTAGCTGTTTGGGGCCCACAAATCGAAGAATTATTTTGCCTTTTTTTATAACAAGAGATGTTACTTGCAGGTTACCAGCCTTTATCCTGCTAAATTTACGCCACAATGCACCTGTACACGTCTGCAAATGCAAGCAAACGTAAGTTTAGTACATCCTTACAAAGTTCTTTTATACAGAAATAAAATACTTGATTTAGAGGCAAGAGCTTAAAAAATTCAAATTATAGCTTATTCTTGGTCATCCACGATGAAGGGAATAAGTAGAAACAGGGTAGTAATTGTATCCTTTGGGGGCGCCTTCTGTAATTATCATGGTTAAAAAGGAACAATTTGTCCGAATTTTGCTGAAATTTATGGGCGAGGTTGCCGGCGCGTGAAGAATCAGGTTTTATTGCGTTTGTAGTCGAGTGCGCTTAGTCGTAGGTGACTCTACATACAGTATATCTCATAATGTCGGTCGGTCGGTCCCCGTTTTGCTTTTTTTTTGTTTTGGTAATATTGTAATTATTTAGCCGATTCTAACGAAATTTGAAACCCTTATGTTGTTTTACATTCTCTTTCGAATGATATAATTGACAAGATCCTCTCAAGATTAGCCCGGGATTATTTTGTTTTGCCAATGACATCATAACTATTCTGCTGATTCTAATGAAATTTGAAACCATTATGTTGTTTTACATTCTCTTTCCTCCTAAGATTAGTCCTGAAATTATTAAATATTTTAAAGGTTGTAAGAATAAGTGAGATCACACGACTTAGGTCAGCAGACCTTGTTTATTATAAATATACGTATAAAGAGGTTTAAATTTGGTTAGGTGGGAGGATTTTTATTAACGAGACAGAGTTGACCTCGAACAGGTTTATTTAATATGAGAGGGAAGTGTGATGAGGCAAAGAAGGGAAATGTATTCATGTAGTTAAAATAAGGTGTGCAGATACTTGTGTTATGCAAGAACATGGTGTTGCATGGGGTATTAAGGGTAAAGGGAGAGAAGTTCTATTGGCGAAGCGTCATAGGATGGCGGAGATTCGTGGTAAAAGCAGCAAACAAAAATTACATCACAGAAGGTGTGCGAAGGTGAATTTCCGGGGTTGAAGTAACGATAACCACGATGGAAAAAGGGATTGCATTGGATCAATGAATAGTGGAGGGTTGAGTTTTAATTAATCGAGACAATTTACTGGGTAGCGTTTGAGGGTACAACTTGAGAGGCAATTAGGCGAAAAATTTCATCGGAAAATTTCAAAACAAGTTCGGATTAGTCAGGAATCAAAAAGTGGTTGTCAATGTTAATATTCAATTATTCGAATCCAAAGTTTTATTTAGACTGTAAAATAGGGAAAAATCCTTTTAAAAATGAGATAGAGAAATAACTAATTTATCGAACTTTGAAATCGAATAATAATTGACGAATTCTTGTGTTTTTTCCAAGGATTGTGGAATAAATGGAAGAGGAATAGGAGAGGGTAAAGATGAAAGATGTATTTGGTTGGCCATAAAGTCCTGACTCACTTAGGAAGCGGAAAGAAAACAACATTTTTGGCGAGCAACACTAAGATTTATTCTTAAAAATAAAGTCCACCATTCTCTACGATCTTCTTCCAGCGATAACCAGCATCCGAATCTGTCTCAGATACCAGTCAGCTGGCCTTGAGTGAAAAAAAACAAGTTCCCTTTACTCAATCAAATGTGTTGAATCGCTGGTCGCGGAGGAAGTGTACCATTGAGCGGAATAAGCCATAGTCACTCTGAGCAGCAGCGCGACTGAATAGTGGATGCAGAAGAATTTCAACACTGTCCATCTGTTTGAACTTCTACATAGTCAACGTGGCAGTGTGTTCCCACGCATTGTCTTGCTGATACAAATCCTGACTTCGATTGATCAAAGTAGGTTACTCCTTCTTTAGTTTGTCGTACAAGCGGTCTGGCTGTTTGGCAATAAAGTTTGGCGTTAACTGTGCAACCATGTGGAACAAGCTCAAAATGCAGCGCTCCTTGGAAATTCCACCAGACAGAGATCATTTCCTTCTTGTCAAAGCGATTCCGTTGTGGAATGGATGCCGGTAATTGACCTCGTGGAACCCTTTTCCTATTCCGATCGTGATTAACCAAGTACACCCACTTCTCATCTGATGTGACAATTAGCCTCAAAAATCGGTCGCCCAGTGTGTTATCTAGAAGTTGTCTTCAAATCTCTACTCAACTGGCAGCTTGTGCTTTGATGAGGTGTTAAGGATGCAATTGGGGCTTCTTGTGAATAAAATTCATTTGATGAATTGGTTCAGCAAAGTCTAATGGGATGACACTCTAACAACTTTCGCAAGATCAGTGCTGTTTGCAGACTGTTCAACTTTTAATGCTGCCAATAAAGCCTCACTGCCAAAGGTTGATGATAGGCATGAACGTTGTTGATCGTCAATCTTAAGACCCTTGGAGTTGAAACGTCTCTACCGCTCCGAGACTTTTCGTAAATTTCCTTCACAGCAGCTCTTGTAGAAAGTTTTCGCTTGTAACATTAGTCAAGCAAACTCTAATTCTACATTCTTCTAAATACATTTCTTCAGCTGACGCTTATACAAAGAGAAATAAACTGCGCAAGAGAACAAACAACAGCAGCGTTCGGAGGTTGGGAGTCGAATGAGTAAGACTAACTTAACCTTATGTCGAATGATTAAGTTTAGCCTAACCTAATGTTACTGTTGCGCCATAAAGTTTTGTTGTTTTCTTTCTCCTTCCTAAGTGAGTCTGAACTTTCTGGCCAACCATATAAATGGATAGAGAATCAGCGTAGTAATGATCATAAGAAGTGATAAATGGAGAATGAAAGCAATAAAAATCAAAAGATGTTTTGGAAAGAGAAAAAGAAGGATAGAGAAGAGAAGAATTAAATAAATGGGAATGAGAGCATTAAAGAACAAAAGACATGATTGGTTACTTATTTTATGTAGAGTAAGAGTAAATAGGATCAAAAGATGTGATTAAAATAAAAGACGCGCTTAAATGAAGATTTTGTGAGTAAAGAACAAAAAGAGCGTTTAGATGGAGATGAGAGTCGTAAATACCAAAAGACATGTTTGGATGAAGAATGAATGTGTTATAGACCAAAAGACGTGAGGTTATGTATGTAGAGGGAGATTAGAAATGAGGAAAAGAAGTAATGAGATATGGAATGAGATGAGATTGATCTGCAGACCTGAGCTATATTTCCCGAATGCCCGGTCGTGATAGGCACCATTCCTAAGCGGCTCCGAGTTTTTTCACTCTTGCAGTTATTTTTTTTATTTTTTTTTAAATCCAGTGCTTGTTTTTTTATTGATTTATTTAGTTTTTTAATTAGTGTTATAAGTTCTTTTGTTTTCTTATTTTCATTCTTTTATTTTTGTAGGTATTGTTCGCATTTCAAAAAAATGTTTCATTTTCTAATTATTGTTCTCAATTCTTTTGTTTTGAGAGAACTTTATTGCTTTCTAGGCATTATTATACCCAAGTATTTTTATTGTTCTTTAGTGTTTTATTTTGTAATAATTGTCTAAGTTCATTTGTAATTATTATTCATTATTTTGTCATTATTTTTCTGAGATATTCTGTTTTATTTTTCTTTATCGTTTTCTGTTTTATTGTTGTACTTTATTTTGCTTTATTACTGTTCTTTTTTATTTATTTTCATTTTAGTAGTATTATTATTTGCATTATTTGCATTTTTATCTTTGTATTCATTGTTTTCAGTTCGTTTATATTTATCGTTCTTTATCTCTTTTGCATTTCTGTTTTTGGTTATTTATATTGTTCTGAGATCATTTCATTTTTTCTTTAATGTTCTAGTTTTGTAATTATTTTTCTGTTGTTACTTTCTTGTTCTTACTCGCACTCGTTTCCCTTTGTTTTTTATTTTAATTTTATTTTTCATATTATTTTTGTCTTTGCTTTCCTTATTTTCGACTCGTCTCTGCATATCCCTATTTTACTTTTATTTGTTCTTTTCCTCTTTTCAGTCGGTGGTTTACATGTTAGCAGAGGGACCCTCCGTTACGCTTCCCATTCGAGAGGATGATAGCTTCAGTGCCACTTCGTCTCAGTTCAGCCGTTCTTCCGTCATTGTAGCCCGAATTCTAGAGGTACTTTTAAAGATCCAGTAATACGTGCCAGTATTAGAGGAGGGACGAAGTAGCGGTAAAAGTCCGGTTAAACTGATGAACCCCACTTAAATAGACAACAAACAGTGTGAATTGGTAGTAATTATTTTATTTATGTTGGCTATAATGATACTACGATTAATACTAGTAAACTTCAATCCTTTACTGAATACTTGTGCAGGGAAATTACCTGAGTTTTACTGTTTATTGGTATTTATTTATTTATTTATTCCATATTAATCCAATGTACAGTATATACATATTACATTTTAAATCTTAATGACAAGTTACAATAAGTACTTATACATACTCGTATATATGTATATACATACAAAGATTAGTTATGGGCCCAAAATAAATCAGTGACTTTTAGGGCAGAAACTTAAAACTTAAAACTTAAAATTATCAAGAATAAAATCCCTTCATGTTTATAAAAATATAAACAACTTAGTATACATTTGAGAACCTAACCATTATAAAGATTGCAAATAACGAATAATTATATTGTTTAAATTTTGAGATAAATTAAAAAACTATTTTATTTCCAGCGATTATTTAAAAAAATCTGTAGTTAACATAGTCAACAGTCTTATATAAATAATAACATATTTATAATGTATAAATCAAAGTAATAGTACACAGTATAATAGTGTACGGTAACTAATAAATACACAATAACAAAACTGAATAGAAATTTAGTAAGCCGAAATTATATTGTTTTTAAGAGCTTTTTTGAATTGAACTAAATTGGTTTGGGATTTGATATTGTCGTCGAAGCCATTCCATATTTTGATAGATTTGTACAGAAAGCTACATTGTGATTTTGATTTTGAATACAAGGGTGAAATAAATTTTGTTCTATTGTGGGTTTGGTGATTATGGGTATTATCAGCTGTTTGTAACATATTAAATATATAGTTATTATAGGAACACTTTATTGTTTTGTAAAGGAATAAGGATGTTTGAAAAACAAAGAGATCATTCAATTTTAGAATTCTGGATTCTTTAAAATATCGATTAGTGTGCTCTTTGTAGTCAAGTTGATGGATGGTTCAAATTGCTTTTTTCTGTAATATGCCTAATTTATTAAGATAATTTTGATATTTTCCATACCAACTCTCTATGCGATATGTCAAGGAAGGGTGCACCATTGTCATATATAAAGAGTGGAGAATAGATTTAGGAAGAAACTTATTTAATTTATATAATATTCCAATCGATTTTGATAGTTTTGTTGAGATATGTGTAATATGTTGTTTAAAACTCAGATTTAAACAACAAATAGTTCCCGACACCTCAGTCATTGTATCGTCATTAATTGCAATCTTGCATTTTTTATTGTTTACATAATGAAAATGAGCAAATGCTCAAACGTGAGAATTTGGGGGTGGTAAAGGGTTTAGGTCAAGAGATCAAGTTTAGCTACACCCTTTTAAAGCTGGGTGCGGATGGCTGGACCAAACCAGGTGGGTGTGCAAAAGCACAACCCATTTTGACGGGTGAAGGAGGGTGATAAAGCTAGATGAATATAGATGTAAAAATACATGCAGGGAACTCAACCTGAATTTAGTGGAGGCTAATTGGAGGGCGGGCAATTATCGGAAGGGTAGAAACAGAAAAAAATAGAGGAGTAAATTTAACGAGCAAAAATAATAATAATAGAGAAGGACAATAACAAATCCTGAATCCTTGAGGACATTTTTTTTTTCTTATATATGTATCATGGAAAACTGCGCATACCCACAGGTGCCAATTTGCGCATCTCCATTCACATAAGGTGAAAAATAAATCAAAATGAACATATATTTATACTAAAGTTATAAAACATGAAGGCAAAATAATAGATGTGAGTATTTTTTCTAGATTTGTGATTTTAATGTAAATCAGTTTTATGTATGGCCACACAAATATAGTCAACCATAATTGTTTTCGTTTAATGTATGTTTTCGTAGCGGCGATCAAAGCCCAAAATATCTGAGGAAAAGCGCTCGTCCTGCTCCTCTGAGTGGGATACGACACTTTTGCTGAAAGTTTTTTCACTTAAAGAACCTTAGTCTAAAAGAACTTTGGTCTAAAGGAATTTTGGTCTAAAAAGGACTTTGGTCTAAAGGAATTTTGGTCTGAAAGGACTTTGATCTAAAGGAACTTTCCTCAAAAATTTCATTGCTTGAGCTATAACTTTCTCTATATATGTATTATGCATAATATATATATATATATATATATATATATATATATGTACCACGGAAGGAAATTGAATAAAAAGCGAATTGGAGTTAGTACTTTCGTCTCTTCGACATTTTCAAACTCAATGGTAAGAAAACTAAGACACCCAGTATTTATGCAAAGCACGTTTCCCTGGGATGAGGTCAACATTTTAATGCTATCAGATAAGTCGGATTTTAGAAAAAAGTGATAAAATTGGATCTAGCGAAAACAGCCCTGGGCTAATGTTGAGATTACTCTCCTTTGTGTGGGAGATTAAAAATGATTCCAGGATATTTCTCTTTATAAAATCATTACTCCAATCTGCTTTTTATTCAGTTTCCTTCCGTGGTACATATTCATATTTATAGTTATCACGAGCTAACTTTCGTGATATTTTCCATATATATATATATATATATATATATATATATATATATATATATATACACACAAATATAAATACTTAAATTAATTTAATTTGAGTGGGAGTTTTTTTTTAAATCTAAAATTTTAAGCATTTTTATCATTATGTGATGAAATAATTACATTAGATTTGAATAATATTTATATATGTTCAATAAAAAAGGGTTTTCATATAGGAAGACGAGCTGGACATCTTTATCGTCACCAACCTGGCGTCCGCGCAGTGCAGCCTTGAGCTGGCGGAATAAAAAGTAGTCGCTAGGGGCTAGATCTGGACTGTAGGGGGGATGGTTGAGCTCCTCGAATCTGCACTCGCGCAGGGCAGCTTGTGCAACTCTGGCCTTGCCGACTTTGACGACGTTTAAGTCGATCATGGGGCGGGAGGTTTCTAGGGAACCAACGGGTAGAGAGAGACGTTGGTCATGGCCAAATTGTCGTGGATGATGTTGATAACACTTCCATTGATATTCTAAGTTATCGCTCGATTTCTTCGACATTTACCCGTCGATTTTCGAGGATCATCCTCTCCTTACGGGCCACTTTGCCTCGTCGGTCACGTCTGGCGGGCGTCCTGGTTGGGGGTCATCTTCAAGGGACTCACGACCATGGCGGAACTCCCTATTCCAGCAAGCAATGGTTGCATAGGAAGGGGTGGTGTCGGTGCACACTTCAACCATGGGTTCATGGATCTCTTTTGCATTCTTTCCTTCCTTGGTCAAAAGTTTGATCACTGCGGGGCGCTCAACCTTCTCCATTGTTGAAATATTTGTGATGACGATCTGCGATAAGCTACTGCTTCTTGAATAGACGAGACAGGAGTTTGCGGCTGCAGGTCCTGACTTGTCATAACTTGTCCTAACACCTTCACAAACAGCCATTCCACTTCCTCTGTTTTGCCTTACCGATTCGCAAAACTTATCGACCGCCCCTCGTAGCATTGATAATTTAGAAAGATTCAGAATCTGACGTTTTCTAAGTAGATTGGGGAAACTTGCAACCTAATCGTTTTTTTTTAATTTTTCCTCCAATGTCAAGAGAGCTCAGGACGGTTTACGATTTGAATCGGAAGAATGAGCTTTATTTACATACCGAATGTTCATGTGTGGGAATAAATCTCAACATTAAAGCCAGAGTCGTAAAATTAACCTGGGAAATGGAGTTCACACGATTATGAAGGGAGAATACCCAAGACCCGACGTAGATAAAAATAAACCTAACATAAGGAAAACAATTATTCGATTTTATTCCACAGGTCAGAATCTCGCCCCCATCCCCTCTCTCTCTCCGTTTGGTACCTTTAAAAAATTACAATTGTACCGGATTTAAAACGGATGGGGCAGAGTTTTTTCGAAATGGAGAAAGAACTTCAATTTTGTTTTCCCTTAAATACCTGTCTTAAAACAAGTTATTATTATTAATAACTGGATTTTAAAAATAAATGAAGCAAATGCCATTTGGGCCTTTTTTACATATAGAGTGCTTCATCTTCTTTTTTTAGTGTATTTGAGAGTCAGAAGGAAAACATTAAATAAAGTCTTACCAATTTCTTTAGTTTATGCTCACATTGTTTTTAGCCGTCATGGAGTGACAGATATCCCAATAATTCAATATTTCAAAATAATGGTAAAGCTCGTGGCGATGTAGGTAAAAACATAAAAGGAAAATGACAGAGACTGATTTCAGGTAACAAAGATACGGAAAGATATAAAACACAGCTAAGATTCTGGAAGGTATTTGTGAAGCACATGATATCTTCATGGAATTAGAGATTATTACTTGTTTGATGTATGCACCATTAACCTTAGTCGAGGTAGAGAAAACGTTTTCTCAAATGATGTATCTACTCTCCGACAGATGTCACAATTTATCTCCTTGTTAATTTTAAAAAAAGGCTCATTATTATGTGCAACAGAGGAAAGGCGTAGAAAATATATGAATTTCACCTCTATTATCATAATTGTGACATTTTTTTATTGGATTATATCTTGATTTTAAAGTTTTTAACCATATTTAAATTATGAAAATAAATGCCTTTTCGTGCCTTTTTCGTCAATAAATACCTTTTTGTAAACCTTTATTATAATTTTATTATACATTTTGCCTGCCTATTTCAGTATTTTTTAGTACCTAAACTTGCAGTCTCTAATTATTACCATTATTATTTTTATTATAGTTATTTATCATCATTACATTATTATAAATTATCATTTTATTATTATTATTATTAGGATGAACAAAGTTTTTCCTCATGCTACCCCACACGCAGTTGACGGAGGACTTCAGCTCGTCGACGGTGACGTGGCGGACCTTATAGTCCTTGCGCTCGACATGCGCCCACAGGCTATAATCGAGGGTATTGAGCTCGCGCAATTAAGGCGGCCAAAATCATTCGACCACAAGTTCATGTTCGACCCCAACCACTCTTTCACAGTTTTGGCCGTGTGGGCCGGGTCATCGTCCCGCTGAGAGACGTAGTCCACCTTCTTCGTGATCTTTCTCAAGTAGCGCAGGAATTTCGTGGCTAAGATGTCCCTTTACTCAGCCAAGGTGAGCCTGTTACCGGCCGCCAGACCAGCGGCATCTCCTGGCCACTCGAAGTCACGAAGCCGATCATCATTACGGATGTGGGGTGTTTGGTCCTGAACACGTAGCGGGCCTCGGAGATTTCCTGGCTGAAGCTTACGAAATGGTCGTTTTGTTTTTGATGACCGGATCGATCGCGGAAGTATTTTTATCAGAAAAATATGAAAATTCGATTGCCATGCCTCTTCAAGGCGTTGAAAAGGCGAGACAGCGCTCTCGACGTTCTTCTCGCATAGGGTTAATGCACCCCTAAGCTCTTATTCCCTTCCTTCTTGACGGCCCTGGACACTATGGCTATCGAGATGTTCTTCATCTTCGCTAGGGAGGTCATTTTGAGCTTTGGAGCACTTTGGAAGACATTTCTTACAGCCAAACTGTTCAAAACTTGAGGTCTGCCTGAAAGAGATCGATCTTTGAGGTGTCCCCGTTTTAGAGTTTCTCTCCGACTCTGTGGATAGTCATGCTGTTGATGGTGAGCCACTTAGCGATGTCGGACTTGTTGTGCGCTTGAGCAGGAGAGCAGAGATATCGATTCCTTTTACTTCCATTTCCTCAAAAGCTGCACACAATGGAAAGTATGTTTTTAATGACATGTTACGAGAGGCGGTCAATAGGTTTTGCGAATCGGTAGGGCAAAACAGAAGAAGGGGGATGGCTGTTTGTGGGAGTGTCAGGACAAGTTATGACAAGTCAGGACCGGCAGCCGCAAACTCTTGCCTCGTCTATTTAAGAAGCAGTAGCTGATCGGAGATCGTCCGTCACAAATCTTTCAACAATGGAGAAGGTTGAGCACCACGCAGTGATCAAATCTTTGACCAAGGAAGGAAAGAATGCATTAGAGATCCATGAACGCAAGGATGCAGTTTACACCGACACCGCCCCTTCCTATGCAACCAATGCTTGCTGGAATAGGGAGTTCCGCCATGTTCGTGAGTCCCTTGAAGATGACCTCCGTCCAGGACACCCGTCAGACGTGACCAACGAGGACAATGTGGCCCGTGTGGAGAGGATGATCCTCGAAAATTGACGGGTGAAGGCGAAGAAATCGAGCGAGAACTTGGAATATCACATGGAAGTGTTATCAACATCATCCACGACAATTTGACCATGACCAAGGCCTCTGCCCATTGGGTCCCTAGAAACCTCACGAAACCTCACGACCCATGATTGACTTCAACGTCGTCAAAGATCGGAGGAGCTGCTGCTCCTGTACAACCAAAATCTGGCGGGATTCTAGTCACGCATAATGACAGGTGATGAAGCGTGGGTCCATTACTGGGATCCCGAAACCAATCTCGAAAGCATGGCTTGGAAGCACAGGGGCTCTCCGACCCCAATCAAGTTCCGGACCCAACCCTTAGCCGGAAAGATCATGGCCACTATCTTTTGGGATTCTGAGGGAGTGTTGATGGTGGTCTATGCGCCTCGTGAAAGGACCATCACAGGCCAATATTAGGCCGAGGAACTGGGTTGGTTGAAGAAGTGCATCCGTTAGAAGCGGCGCAGCAAGTTGACACGCGGTGTCTTGCTCCTCCACGACAATGCCCAACTCCACAAGGATAGAGTTGTACAAACTGCCATGCGCGGTTGCGGATTCGAGGAGCTCAACCATCCCCCCTAGACTCCACATCTGGCCCCTAGCGACTACTTTTTATTCCGCCAGCTCAAGGCTGCACTGCGTGGGCGCCGGTTTGGGGACGATGAAGATGTCCAGCTCGCCGTCCAGGAGTGGATTGAACAGCAGTCGGGAGATTTCTGGTTGTCGGGAATTCGAAGCCTCAGGGACAAGTGGCGCAAGTGCATTGAAGTCGAGGGTAGTTATATTGAAAAATAATAAAACACTTTTCCTCATATCTCGTTTCCTTATACCATATCGGAATTTCAAGAAAAATTGACCGCTCCTCGTACATGCCCTCCCGCCCCCAACGCCTACTGGATAGTCTGACTTAACTTTTGAATAGGCAGTTCCTGGAGATTTAACTACACTCCTGCTCATGAAAATCCCTAACTAGTCTCCTATCTAGTCTAATCGAGTTAAAGAGCTTCCACATACTTTCACTTACCCCAATTTCATCAGGTTCATGCATATCAATTAATTACTCTTGAAACTGATTATGTGTATAGCGAAAAAATACACAAGAAGAAAGAGGTCAAAGCAGATTCCGAGCGCTTTCATCTTATTTAACCAAAGATATGATTTATTTGTACTTTAAATTTTTGTGATTCACGCGAAGTAGTTTGAGCCACTTGTGTCAGACTTTTGCACATGAAATATGTATATTTATTAAATAGTTTAAGTATATACATATCTACAATCAAATACAATTCTAATCATACACTTTCTTAAAAGTCATATAAAATCGTGATACTTATATATATATATATATATATATATATATATATATATATATATATATATATATATATATATGAAAATTAATGCAATATCGCAAGAAAAGATGAGGAATTAAACCACATTCTCGGAAGACAATTTAATTCAGAACAGTTTCGATGTATCTCACACCCTTTTTCAACTGACACTGGATAGAAAATATTAGAAAAGTGCTTACAAACATAACACGGGGTCAGGTCGTGAAAGATCCCCTCTTTTTTTCCCCCATCCCCTACTTGGGGCTAATCAGGGGGGGGGGGTAGGCCTTAACATATTGAAGGGCTGACATTTTACTATTTTGTTTATTTGCTTTCGTATTACCGGATTAAATAAAAATTGACCCTCAGATAGATTTAAATTAGGAACTGACGATATCAAGCTCGATTCTACGATTCTTCTCTTAACATAGTTAGCCGATTTAAATACCATTTTACTTCCATTGAAATCGATCGAATGATTTAAGTCTCTAACATGGCAAAATAGTAACATGGCAAAATAGAATTTAAATCAGGTAACTATGTTAAGAGTAGAATCGTAGAATCAAGCTTGATATCGTCAGTTCCTAATTTAAATCTATCTGAGGGTCAATTTTCTTTTAATCCTGTAATAAGAAAGCAAATAAACAAAATAGTAAAATGTCAGCCCTTCAATATGTTAAGGCCTAACCCCCCCCCCCAGATTAGTCACAAGTAGGGGATTGGGGGAAAAAAGAGGGGATCTTGTGTTATGCTTATATGCACTTCTCTTATATTTTCTACCCAGTGTCAGTTGAAAAAGGGTGTGAGATACACCGAAACTGTTTTGAATTAAATTGTTTTCGGAGAATGTGGTTTAATTCGTCATATATATATATATATATATATATATATATATATATATATATATATATATATATATATATATCGAGAATTTGGGGCATTCGCGCAAATATAATTGCGCTGGAAAGCTGGATTCTGTTAGAGAAGGCAGAACCTATGCGAGCCTGGAAGGAACTAAGATGTCTTACAGAACGTAGACTGGAGATTTACAGATGTCAAAAATACAGCCAGCGTGACACTTCGGCGCCAGAATGACTGATGGATTTCGTAGTTAAAGCGGAGAAGGATGCCCAAGAACACTGCGGAATTGGCGGATAGTTAGGGTAAAAGGAACGTGATTCTGCGTGAAATGAGAGGCGTTTACGCATCATTCTCTCACTCATATTGCATAAAAAGGCATGGCTATGGGACGGTAAGATGAGACGTTGAAGAGATCGGAGTCTCTCTTGAAGATAGGCAGTACAATATCCTAGCCTCAAGCAGAAGGGAAAATGCCCTCAATCGAATTCAGATTATAAAGATTTAAAGGAACTGAAGTGCCGATACTTGGAAGTGACTCGACTTAAGGAATTGGCATGTTGAAGTTATCGTGGGTGTAAACGGGTTGGAAATAACCATCTCAGGATTTCAAAAGTGAAGTACAGTGAAGGGCCATCTTCTCAGAAGCCACCCTTCCTTCGAGCAATAGAGAATCACCATCTTTAAGTTCAAGCAAGGGCGATCAGTTAGTTATACCGGCAACAACACAAACCATTGCCAGACGTCGTTAGATGAGAAGTTTGAGATTTTCGACACATAGATCATCCAAGAGGAATCGCGAGTCTCTTTGAGAAAACGACACTTGAATTCTATTTTGGAGGAGACGGGAACAGGCACATCTGACTATTAGAGAGGTAAGGATGGCCAAGTCCTCATCGACCCTGAGAAAATCATGTACACTATGAGGGAAGGTCGTGTCTGTTTTATACGCATCCAAGTCTGTCCTGCGGAACTTCCATCTCTGCCTCAGGACAGATGGGCTGGTGTATTGGAGCCTAAAAGAAATTTGAAATTGGTCACTACAGAAATATTATGGGCATTGGCCGAAGAAACTCCAGCAGAGCTTCATCTGAGATAAGAGATAGATCCAGACAAGAGTCGTTGTAAATTGGAAAGCTGGAGGTAGGTGGCTGAGCCAGAGTTCAAACAGAAAAAGGAGAGCTCATCCATGAGAGATACGAGAGTGGCGCCAGGTAACTCGAGCACCGTGTTGTGCTGTCGAAATCTCCAAGGAGTAGAAATAGTCAGGGAAGGTGGAGGATTAATTTGGAGATAAGGTCAGAAGAACGAGCGTTGTGAGAAGGAGGATGTAGACCAAGCATAGAGTGTGCTGTCTTTATATGATTGGACAGTAATAGGCTGCCCGGGGGAAAGAGGAAGATATCCCCGCGGGCGATGTGAGACAGGGAGAGGTGCAGTGTCAGGGGCTGCGTGAGTAGAGAAGAACGGGACGGTAGTGAGAGGTGTCTGATGGAGGAAGATTTTGTGGATTCAGGGGGAGGCGGGGAAAGAGGGATAGATTTTGGTTAGTCTAGCATGTGAGATTTAAGGAACGAGCCTAGGGAGAGGGCATTTTGGGGTTTGCATTGGGAGTTAGCTTGGAAAGGGGCCTGGAGAGTTGCAGTTTGGGGAGAAAGTGGGGGGTGATATCCATATAAGAAGGGATAGCGCAGTACTTCCGCCGTCGATAAGGGTTTACGACGAGGGTTGTTGCTGTATTCGAGTGAATCGTGAGGTAGCAAAAATGTGCTGGTTTCGGTGCTAATGTTATAACCTAAGTACCATAAAGGAGATCGACGGGCGAACAGAGGTGGTGGCATGAGATGGGTTGGTGGGAGCAAGACGGGAGAGGGCGTTGGCATAAGAGCCAGAGGAGCCGTGACAGGTATGTACCTGGTCCTGCGCCTCTTGAACACTCAGAAAAGCAGAGTACGGATGGATTGCACCTCCGAATCGAATTTGTTTTTCGGGCAGTCACGTGAAGATGCTTAGAGTTAATCAGGAACATTTGAGCATCAGTTGTTGCTCGACAACAAAACGGTGGGATGCAGAGGCACGTAGGGACGGACAAGTATCTACAGATCTGAGTGTCACCTACTTCCCAGGATATGTAACAAGGTGTAACCAACGATCTGATGGTGAGAAAGAACCTGGGGTAGGCACCTTAATATTGCCAATCTCCTCGTGAGAGCTAGGAACTATTTAACTTCCTGATGAGAGAGGTCACTTAAAAAATTATCTACAGGTAAGTCACGGAGATCTCAGCAAATTTTTACCTTGCCAGAAATTAAAGCGAGATGGTAGGTCAATGAACCTGCTTATACCATTAGGCTTTCGAGGGCAATGAGGAAGTGTGTGCAGTCAGTCGAAAATGACTCTAGGTGTAGCGACCTATCCGACTGGGGCCGGACTTCAAACCTCTCTATTGAAATTTTTGTGTGGAACGCCTGAAAATTACGCTCTAGTGTTGAGAGGAGGGAAGCCGCCTTGCAAGATGGTTTCAGTCAGTGAAGTTAAGACCTTGAGGTGTACAGACGTTTCAACTCCGGGAATCTAACCATTCACGATCAACAACGTTCCAGCCGACCATCAACATTGGACAGCGAGGCTATAGTTGCAGCATTGAAGGTTGAACCTTCTGCAATCCGTCTTGGTCTTGCGAAAGTTGTTGGAGAGTCATCCCATCAACTGTGTTGAACCAATTCATCAAATAAAATTTGCTCACAAGAAGACCCGATTGGATCCATATGACCTCACCGAAACACAAGCTGCCCGTATAGTAGAGTTTTGCAGCCAACTTCTCAATAATCCAATGGACGACCGATTCTGGAGGCGAATTGTAACATCAGATGAGAAGTAGGTGTACTTGTTTAATCACGATCAGGAGAGCAAAAGGTTTCCGCAATGTGAACAACCGACATCCTTTCCACAATGGAATCGGTTTCACAAGAAGCTCACGATCTTTGTATGGTAGAATTTCCAAGGAGTACTGCATTTCTAGCTTGTTCCACATGGTTGCGCCATCACCGCTGAAGTGTATTTATACCAGCTAGACCGCGTGAACGACAAACTAAAGAAGGAGCATCCTGCTTTGATTAAGCTATTTCAGGTTTTCTTTCAGCAAGACAATGCGAGGCCACACACTGCCAGGTTGAGTATGAAGAAGTTCAAACAGATGGACGGTGTTGAGATACTTTCACATCCACCATTCAGTCCAAATGCTTCTCCGAGTGACTATGGTCTATTCCGCTCAATGACACTTCCACCACAACTAGCTTTTCAACACTTTTGATGGATTGATGAAGTTTGTTTACAGTTTTTTATTTAAAGCTAGCTGAATGATAGCTGGGAAAGATTCGTATGCTGTTTGATCTCTGGAATAAGATCGTATAGATTTTGAAGAATAAATTTTGGTGTTGGTCCATAAAATTTTGTTGGTTTCTTTCCGCTTCGTAACTGAGTCAGGGGCTGCACGAAGGGAACGAGCTAGGCGAAGAAGAAAAAGACGTACAAAGTACGTCTGTAATCCAGAAAAAAATTACTCAAAGCAAAAAAATAGATAAATCACAATGGTGCTCTTGAAACTATTGAGGTCAAAGTGGAAGCAGATGCTGGATTACGGAGAAAGCAGAGACAATTGACTATCCAAGGTGACGCCTTGATTTCTAAGTGTTTGAAAGGAGAGAGAGTGATTTGTCTCTCATAATCATCAAGGAAATAACAAGAAAGAACTTGGCAATGCATCAGAATACAAAGTGGAAGAATACTGATACGAAACAGATACGTCCCAACAGCCTAACTTTGCGGATCGCCTATCACATCCCCAATGGCCCACATCTATCACTACCGATACGAATAGATCGATAAAGAGATAAAAGATACCAGTGGAGCATGGTAAGGATTTCAGTAAGTAGGCCAAGGCGAACAGTGTTATCGAGAGAGTCAAATAATACCGAAATGTACAGAAGTACCAGAATGAAAGGCTGGCAAGCATTGGGCGTACACGTAGCTGGGCAGTTACAGGTAGAAGAGCTGATATAGTGCCTTTATATACATAATAACTACACAAGAAAATCTCATTATCGTTGAAGAAAGACATGTGATCTAAATTCCGGACTAACGACAGCCTTTCTAGTATTAGAATGGAACGGGAATGGATAGGTTGGACGATAGCTTCCCTAGACATTGACATCCATCGGAGGATTCTTTAGGATTGAGTGAAGATCTGTGGGTTTCGAATCAAATGGTACTAATCCAGATTAGAGGGTTATATTAAAGTTACTAATGAGGCAAGTGAGAATAACAGGTAGGAGCGAATTTTAGATATCTTTGGAGAAAAGATTAGAGAGGAGAGCATTTTTTTGTGAAAGAGGAATAAGCTTGATTCCTCAGGATAGATAAAGGCGAGATTTAAAAAAAAAACGCAGTGAGCCCCTCTGTTGTCAGTAGGGCAAGAATAATGAGTTTGTATGGGAAAAAAAAGGGGCAATTACCGACAGAAAGACTCACAAACGGATATAAACTATCTTGACAAAGAAGGCAGATAATTCAGCAGGGTTTGAGGAGAAGAAGACACTCGGTCGCCAGACAGAGATGAATAAAACAAAGCCATATTAACATCATCAAAAGCACACGTTTTAATTTTTGTATTTATTATAAAAATATTGATGGCTAGAAAAGACTTTTGAGAGATTTAAAATGAGCAAGCGAAACAAAAATCAAGGTCCAAGAGAGCAGGAAATGAAACTCGACCGATGTAAAGTTTAAATTAATTAATTATAATGAATACGAATGGATCATGATAAAGTGAAAAAGGCTGCAAATGCACATAAATAATCAAAACACTTTTAATTTGTCTCAATATTCCACCTTCACAATAAAAATCATAGTTGAAAAAGCATTCATTAATGAGGATGGATTTCGTGGTAGTTTGAAACTCTTTATCAAGAGAACACAAAAACGTGATCGCTGTTAAACAAGTTGGTGAAATTGGAATGGAAGTTTAAGCAGCGCAGGTCAGGACCACATGAGTAGAATCAATGAAATCCTTCTATATCTACCAGAGAGTAACCCATATTGAAATAAAAAAATAAGTAGAAAATGAGATTTTGACAGAGAATAGTAATCTACTTACGAAAATTACCCTTAACAACCACTATAATAGCTACGCATGCAAGCAAAAATAAAGTATCATAGATTTCGCGGTCTGAAGGAAATAATGAAGAACTATTTAACCATAATAAAGATCTCTAAAGGACGCAAAATCAACTACACAAAGAGCAAAACCTTAACAAAGATATAGAAAAACATAACAAAGAACACAAAGATAAAAGCACTAAAGCTACGTCACCCGACAGAATTTTCAAGGTTAATGAATTATCATAAGTATCATTCTTACCTCCTTGTCTTCTTACTCTTCCACTTGATACCATTCCGATGGTATGCAATAGTAGGAGAAAGAATCCCACATAACCTTGGCAGCGTTTCATGCTTTTACTTTGGTTATCCCCCTAAATCCGTAGCGCCCAAAGCTGGAAAAGTAAAATACATCGTAATATTATAATTATTAGACGTAAACTTCGAGCTCTATATATGTATATGTGTGTGTGTGTTTTTTATTCATGAGCGTACCCATATAAAGGTGTTTCTTATACTTATCACCCCTTTAAGAAATCAACGCGCTGTGTATACAATGTATAATTCTTTGCGTTTCAATAAAATATTCTATATAGATTTATTGTTAAGAAACACGTCTGAATATTAAAACATACTCCTGAAAAGTGTATATGTACGCACATTTATACGCACATATTTGAGGTAGCTTAAGGCGCATTTTTTTCTAGTTTGTGTGTTGTGGAAATAGAGGAGATTGTGTAAATAGAAAGAGAAAATAAGCACTATTTAGATACCTCCCTTTCTAGTCATTTCCTTAAGTTTTCCATCGCATAGTGATAGCAAGTATATCTGACCTCCTCACTCAATCGTAGGAGAGCGTGGCATCGGCCTCTTTATCTCCGTGATAACCCTAACTCCTCAGTATTAAACTATGACTACACCAATGCTTGTTATCCGCCGATCCTGACTGACGCACTACGGCCATCACCATGAGAGATCTTAGTCCGTCGTGCGGGGATAACGAGTAATTCACGGTAAGAATGCCTCAAGTATCATTTTAAGTGAATGTCCCGGCGTGACCTGGCATTGTGAAATTGAAGACTGTGCAATGGCGCTAAGATGAAGAGAAGAGGGAGGCTAAACCTAGGACAAATTTCCTTCTACGCCCCAACCCATTTTGCAGCTGAAAAAGCAAAGGGTCGTAACGAGATGGAGCATTGCCTGTATAATGGCAGAGACTGTACACCGGGATGAAACCAACGTAGCCATTTCCGTATCTTTGTGAATGGTTGGAATTCCCACCCAGTGATATCTCAGATTACCGAATAACCAACGAGTGATGGTATCCAAAGAGGGCATCTCCTTAATGTGATTGGTCAAAAACCAACGAGTGCATTCTTTATTGTTATTAACACTATGTTAATTATTTTTACCTCCCTTTATTTTAACAATTATTTATTCTATTCTTTATTTGTGCGAAACATTAAACACATGTCTTTGTCCTTCCTATTTCTCACATTCCTTTTTATTCCTTTTTCAATTATATCAATTTCTGATCTATTAAGACGCCCCATTATACACTCCAATTTTTCATTTCTTATTATCATAGTAGAAGCAGTAGACGTCTAATTAAAGAGAACCAACTACCCAATTTTCTTTTAATAATAAAATAAAAGACCAAATTAAAAATCCATTTCCCATTTCTTATTAATAATAAAAATAGTCGGCTCCGCTAAATAGATACAATTTACTATTTCCTATTTATAGCAAAACCATACGGTTTACCACTAAATCACACTTGGTCCCTATTTTATCAATAGCCAAACTAGACGTCTTCTTTAAATGGCCCCGATATTTATTTTCCTATTAATAGTAAAAGATAAATCTGGTTTCTATTAAAAGATTTAATTTTTAGTGATTTGGTTATATTTCATGCCATAAAACTATGTCTATTAATTATCTATGCACTTCTAGATTTAAAGGAAAGAATCACTAGCCAATATGTGTGTATGCAAGTGTAAATGATTGGTGGCGGAGACGATAACTAGTAACCATCCCACATCTAGCTTTAGTCTTGGACAATTTTTGTAAACAGTTCTAATGTTACGTATGGTGTAATTAAAGGGTTAATCAATACAAGAGTTGATTATGCACAATTCATAATAGTAGTTAGCTTGACAGTCTTAAAATACCAAATTTATAGCCACTGTATCGAGTAAAATGTTGACAATAAAATGCGATTAATATAGAGAAATTTTTTTGTTTTTTTAATTCATCAACGCATTTCTGCAGAAACATATCACAGTGCACAAATATGAGACGCATCTCCACATACGTTGGGCTTGAGACTGACTGGCTGGAAATTCATTCAAGATAATAAGTCCTGGAGTGTCACAAGGTCAGCTTTTTTGGGGTTTTTCCTTCTTGATTCGTGGCCGCTAGACAAAGGGCTAAAATCTAGACAACTTGGAGTAGTTCTGAATTTTGGGGGTATTAACTTTCGGTGTTAAAAGTGAAATAATGACTTAAAATATAACAAAGTAATGTTTTATTCACCATAGCAAAGTTTCTCTTCGAGGCCTTGCACGTTTGAAGGATAAATATGTGAAGGTTACATTTACAGAAAATGATTCTGAAACTCTCAGCCCACCCATGCCACACAAACGTACAGCCTCGCGTGAATACAACACACATCACGTAGACGGACATGTACACAGATACACTGCATTTCTTATCGAACAGACAGGCAAGGTTTAATCAAACAAACTTCATCCGGCTTTAAATCCTTTCTCGTAACATTGTACACGCACTGGATAAATATCTCTCACATGGAGAATACACATCTAGGACACATGTACGACTAAAACATGCAATACACAGGAGATACATCCACAACACATGTACGATTAAAACTTAGAAGTGGAAAAACCCATTTCAAGTGTAGCCGATAAAACAAAAATAAAAATAAAATAAGTTTTCCCCATCTAAAAATGGCAAAATATTATCACTTTTCGCAAGAAGATGAATATCTTAAGATTAAAAATACAATGCCAATATTTTACTTTCTTCCTTAAGGTGTATAACAGAAATAATAGGAATGAATTTTACCACTACAATGATCCCAATGCAATAATTGGATTACAAATTACCATTTTACTAAAACAGCTTATATAGAATTTACCACTCCAAATGTGCAGCCTTTTAATACAAATTTCTAAAGAAAATACGAAAAAATGACCACATCGAAGTTGCAAATTATAACTCTACCCAACCGCTTGTATTAATTTCAATTGAAAATAATTAACCAATTTTATCACAATATTGTTATCACTACGAAAATAAGGAAGAAATTACACTACTTGGGTTAACCACTTGAGAAAGTCCCACAATGGGGAAAGAAATATCAGGAAAAAGCCAGGGATAAAATAGAGAGGCTGATAAATAGACAAGCAATATAGAAAATGATGATGATAAAGACTGTAACCACAAAGAGTGGTTGACCTTAACAACTGAGGACGGAAGAGCCCGGTATAAGCTCCAGGAAGGAGTTTGAAAATATATCATAGGAGCTCAGAGGTTCAAAGATTATTATTATTCTTTGGCATTGAGTGACAGAGTCTTTTCGACGTATCTTTTTGTCTCTTTTGTGCGAAAGGTCGAACGAGATAGAAAGAAACAAGCATAATTCTAATTAGATACTATTGCTACTACTAAATCTTAGATTATGTCACGTTCAGTGAATCATTTCTCAAGTTTATCCTTAAGCGAGGTGAATCTTGAAGATGGAAAAACCCCAACTTTAGGGTGAGGTTTTGGCCCGACGCTCAAAATTTGTATGGGGTTTCCCAATCAAATGTTTCCGCTTAAACGTATTATTATTATAATTATTACTATTATCATTATTATTATTATAATTATAATTATTATTATAATTATTATTATTGCTATTATTATTTTATTGTTATTATTATCATTATCCTTAACATCTCTTCCTTATCAGTTCATTACCCCCCCCCCCTCAAAGGGGTGCAATATATTTATTTAAAATAAAGAAAAAACGACGATAGCCAGCCACCAGAAAGAGCATCGTAGATATGTTATGTTAACTGGTGAAGTTAGGTGAATTGAAATTTCTATGTGTGCGCAGACTGCTATAGGAAGATTAGCGACCAGAAGAATGAGCAAATTACCTGTTAAACGAAGGTTAAATTTGTAATAACTTACTCCTAGTGGATTGAAACGTGCCCTACTGGCCCTAACATTTACTATGGGTAAGTATCAGTTTTATTTTTTATCCATGATTTTCTTCACCTCTCCCTTTCTTTTCAATCCATTCTTCTTCTCTTCTCTTTTCTTCTTTTTTTGGTCCTGCAAAAATGCCTTCGATGGTTTTGATGCTTGTTTGCATCAATTGCTGCCATGTTTGGTTACTTGAATCTATGGGCAACAATGGTGTGGACTATGGTTGCTCGTGTCAACAAAACGAGATGACTACTAGGTACGCGATTGTCCCAGGAAGATACAACTCTCTTGACGCGACTCTTTTCATCGTATGAATCGAAAGTTTAATAATCCCACGAATAGGACCACTAAATCCCATATTCTCCTCTATATAAAATCCAACCATAAATAAAACATCATATATAAAGTAACTATATAATGGTAACTATAATTATTAAATAGGGATCAATATGAGCTGAGGGTCAAGGCTTCAATGCCCTTTGGTAGGTAATAACCACAAGAAACGTACATGTACGTAAGGAATATCATTCAAGCGTAAGCTTTGGATGGATAAATTATTGACCCAGAAGTCAGGATTTGGACACAAATGTATTGGTGTTGCCTTGCGAATGGTACATACGCTTCTACATAAGCTAGATCCAGTAAAGACAGCCATACACAACGGTGACTAGTAATGTTGAGCACTCTTAAATTTAACCTGGTAAAGATAAGCATTAACATGGGTTTGCTACTAAAGAGGAATACACCGAAATTTGACCGAAGTTATTGGTCCCAAAACTGACAAATTAAAGTAAAGATCAGGACCTCCGAAAACTGAACAGTTATAGAATACCCTCCATTGTTGCTGTTAAAGATGAGAATTTGCAAAATTGACCAGGAAAGATAACCACTACCACATGTCATGATCAAAATGAACACTTCCTAATATAAAAAAAATTAACACTCCCAAAACTGACCAAATAAAGTAAAGATGAGAACATCTAAAAATGACTAAAGGAAAATGAAAACTCACAAATTTTATTTAGTAAAGATAGCACTCACCTACTCGTAGGGTGTCTGAATGCTATGTTGATTATCTTTCTTAATTACTTTTTTCCTAAAATAAACTTAATTTATTTATTGAAGATGAATCTTCTCTAATTTCCAAATGAAGATAATACATTTTTTTTATTAGGCTTATCTTCACTTGATCCAAATTACCAAAATATTTTCTACTGAAACACAACTATTATAGTTTTCCACAGGAATCTTATTTTCCTTTGATGCAAATTACCAAAATATTCTCGACTGAAAAGCAACTATAAGTAATCTTCCTTAGGAATCTTATCTACAATACACTTTCCTATCTATATTTTCCATTAGAAGTCAGTTTTAAAATCGCCATACTACAGTGCAAATCAAGTAGTTGCCTTTAAGTTCGAGTGGACATAAAGGAAATGAAAGCTGAGGTCGTATACATTCCGTGGAAATGCAAGCCAAATTAATGTATCTTTAAACCGTTTTCCCAACCACACTGGGCTAATGGTTACCATAGAGATTCGAAAGTATCCAACTAGAGGCATCCTATAAGGACTACGCGGAGTATCACTACGCCACGATTGACCAAATGGTAGCAAAATTTAAATTTAAAATTTCCATAAAAAGACCTGCCATATCAAAAAGAATAGAGAGCTTTTATACCTCATTTTTCTTTCTAATCAATATTATAAAAGTAAACATGGAAAATTCCTGATGAGATTAGCCAAAAACTTTAACTCTGAAACTTCAGATGAATTCTTTCAAAACGCTGATCTTTCGTTCGCGAAATTTCTCCTGGCCTACGTCAATGACACGTCACTTACTTTCGGTACTTTTGTAAGGTCAATTAAATGCATTGATGATATGAACTAGTTAGTGTTGGTCAAGAAGCGACATGGCATAATTAGTTTTCAGTATTGTGAATTAATTACAAAGCCCTTAACGTGCGATCAACGTGCGGGGAGACTAAAAACATTCGTTAAAAAAAATTTCGTGTTGGAAACGCCAAAAAGGTGTAAAACGTTGATCACTCCGTTAGTGTAAATGCATGCACACGGTTCGTGGAAACCTGGGTATCTTATGTAAATATCCTTGTGGTAACTTTTACTTTTTTAATAAGGATCTCAAGCATAATTAAAGTAACCATAATTTCCAAACAGGAGCGATGTTTACATTGTGGCTGAACTGAAGAATAGTGACGCTTCTCAAATCGGCGCGCCAGATGGAGCTGCGGAAAAAGACGAGTCAAGTTGGCACAAGAAATTTCCATCAGGGCGATCATGTACATGGACAGTAAATGGACACAAGAGCTTAGACCAGGGGGAGGATTGGGGGTAGGTAGGTGTAGGTTAGGGAGTAGGTTAAGTCAGGAGTTTATTTTAGGTCAAGGGGGAGGTTGGGTTATAAGAAAAATAACTCATGAATTATCATAAACGTATAGGCCTAGTTTGAATCCCTTCGCATCGGGCCTACCGATACATTGGCAATACTACCGGACAAAATTAAAATTGGTATAAAATTTTAAAGAAGCGAAGTAAGTTTGGTATTAAAATCAGTCATAGGCTATAAGATAAGATAAGATAAATAAAGTTAGAATGAGCAGAGAGAGTGAGATAGGATAGATAGAAATAAAAGTGTTGTGTGTGTGTTAATGAGTGTAGGATGATATGTGAAGATGATAGAGATTTGTGCCTGGTTGCCTGGCTAACGCTTTCGTTTTTTCTTTTAATTTTATTATATTTTTGTGATATATTATTATTTTAAGCATTGGAGCATTTGTTTTCTTTTGCTCAGTAGAGCGTTTGTATCATTTTATTGTTTTTATTTTTTTAATTTTATTTTTATTTATTTTTTATTTATTTATTTATTTACTTTTGTTTTTGTTTTTTGGGCTTTGTTTTTTTTTAAATTATTATTAATGCTATTATGTAATTATTATAGTTCTTCATCGGGATTCTCATTTGGGTTGTATACTTGGTAGTCGCAATCGGTTGTCCTTTCTAACTGTTGCATTATGGTTTACTTACCTATAGATTGGGTTGACGTTTATTAACGTTTTTCTCAGGCTACCGTTGAAGCGTTGTTTATATTGCGTACGATGGATTTGGTGTTCTTGTACGATGGTTTGGTTTATTATATTCTGTGGAATCGTATTTTTAATATTTTCCCACAGCTTTCTTGCTCTTTTTTGTATTACTATGTTTATGGGTTCTATAGTAGATCTACGGTGGAGTTCTTCTGCTGGTATGTAATCTAGTCTTCCTGTGTTTTTTATGAATCTAGTGGCTTGATTTTGGACTCTTTGGATCTTCTTGATTTGGGAGTTACTTAGTGTATTCAATGGTACAATTGGGTATAGGAGCTTGGGTTGAACTAGGGTCAGGTATATTTTTCTTTTATTTTTGGTTGAAAGTTGCCAGAATTTGTATAGCGCTGATAAGGTAGATTTTGCTTCTATGATTTTTTATGGTAGGTGACTTGTATAGCCGTTCGTTGTTATTTTTAGGCCGAGGACATGTCCTTCTGTTGAGAAAGGATATGCCTCTCCATCTACGCGTACAGTAGCTTTTTTCCTTCTGTTCATGGGGATTAGTTTGAACTTATCTCTGTTAGTTTTTATTTTATTCCTTTTCTCGTAATCATTTAGTTTTTTAATTTCTATACCTGTTCTTAGGGCGATGTCCTTGGGGTTTTTCCTATCGCTGGTCACTATCTGTGTAATATCGTCCGCTAATTGTATGTACAACGAACTTTCATCAGTTGGGTGTGGAAGGTCCCTGGTATACACTGTGTACAGCGTAGGTGAGAGGCATCCTCCTTGTGGGAACCCCGTTTGTAGGTTGATTGCATCGCCCGTTTTGCCTTTTATCTGCAATATCGCTTCCCTCTCATCTAGATAGCTGCAGAATATTTTGCGGAGGTTTATTTCCAGGTTAAGGTCTCAGATTTTGCCCTTTAGGCCGGGCAACCACACTTTGTCAATGCTCTGGCAACATCACGAAGCACAATATCAACTCTGTTGCCTCGCGCAGTGGCAGTAGCAATTCTTTCGGTAATGATTGCTAGCGCGGTGTCCGTCCCTCGCTTGCTCCGGAACCCGTGTTGTTGTGGGTTATATAGGTTGTTTGTATTGAGATTGTTGATCAAACTTTTGTTAAGGAGCTTTTCTAGGACTTTCCCTAGAAATTCCAGGAGCGAGATAGGACGGAAGCTTTCGACTTGATGTTTCGGTTTGCCCGGCTTCGGTAGGAAGATCATCATTGCCGTTTTAAATGCTTGGGGAAAGTATCCCATATTTAGGCAGGCATTGAAGATCTTCAATACCGATTCGTGCACATTATCTGGTGCATTAATTAAGTGAGCTTTAGATATTCAACTTTGTCCTGGAGCCTTTTGTTTAAATGATTTTAATGCTGTCAGGTATTCATTCATAGTAAATGGCTTTCCTCCCCCCCAAGGGATTGTCTCTTTGTTCGTCGACGTTTCTAAACGGTATAATGAGTTCACGTTGTGTTGCCAGGCTACGTATAATTTCTTCCTCATAGTTTAGGTCGAAATTTTGATTTTCTTCAGGTGAAATAGAATTTTTTTTTGTCCAGTGCGTTCGGAAATGCTCTTGTGACTCCTCATTTTGCTTTACTTTCTTGTTCTGAATTTTCAGGCTTATTTCTTCTTTTTGATGTGATCCGCGTAATTTCCTAAATTGTCTCCAGAATTTCCTTGGATCCTTTTCTATCTCCATCTTACCTATTATGTTATCCCAGAACCTGCCTGAATTTTCCTTGATGAAGGTGTCTATCCCCCTTTTGATTATGATAATACTTCTGTACCTTTTGATCGCATGACCTGATATCCTGATTTCATTTATTACATTTTGAAATGCATCCATTTCATCTTTGATCTCTTAGGTCCATCTAGATGCAAGTATGGTTCTGTATTCTATTGCTGGGGCGTGTAAATTTTCCACCTCTCTGATTTTACTGGTGATTAACTCTAGTTGGGCATCTATTTCCTCTTTACTTTGGTTGTTAAGGGATCCGGTTTAAATTGTGTTAAGGTATTGTTTGAATCCATCCCAGTTTGTTTTGCTGGTTGCTTTTCTTCGTGATATTTTGATTTGGATGGGTGAAGTTGAGATGGTGGTAATTATGCTTAAATGATCAGAGCGAGTTGCTGGGCCTGGCTGTGTGTGGTGATTTAATTTGAAGTTTTGATTAGTTAAAATAATATCTGGGGTAGTCGAGGATTGGGCTGTGAGATACATAGGGAAGTCGGGTCCTTCTCTGTTTAGTAGGCCTCTTTGCATCAGGAAATGTAGGGTTTTCCCCGTACCATTTGTATGGGTTGTGTACCCTGCTTTCCTGCACCTTGCATTAAGGTCTCCGGCTAGAAAAGTTGAGGCTTGTCTGCGGAATAGCTTGATGAATTCGGATATCGGTAGGTACGAGCGTCTAGGTGGTTGGTAGGCCCCGGCTATGACCAGGTCTCCTGTAGTCATTTTTATTTTCACAGCTAAAAATGATTCCTCTAGCCCTTTTATTTCAGTAAAGTGTATGCCTTTTTTAATGCCTAGGGCAACTCCGTCGTATCTTGACTGTGAGTGATTTGTTGTTAATATTTTATAGTTGGAGATTTTTATTGTTTCTGTATCTGTGGATATGCCATGTTCTGTTAAGATGATTATGTCTGGATCGTCCTTTCTTACTATGTTGGAGTAGATTAAGCGTTTTTCTTGCCAGCCGTTAGCATTCAAGGTGAATATTTTAAGCTTACGTTGAAACGTGTCCATTATTGTTATGATTGCTTGTGTTCTCTACCTGACTTTGTTTTTTCTGGTTAGCTTGGGGATCGAGTGCGTCTATTTCTCTTCTTTTTTAATTCACCAGATGAGATGTTGCTGCACAATTCTAGAGCGATGAATAATATGCCCTGTTTCAGTGCGTTGTGAACTTCGGTTTCGTCCGCGTCTGCCTCGTATTTCCATCTAAATTTACCCTTGACAAGTCCGTCGACTATTTCCTTCTGCTTGTATTGCTTAGGAATGGGGTAAGCATGAGATCCGTAAATTTTGATGTTGAAGTGTTGGGTGGCCATTTTTGCTTTTTGTTTTTCTGAGGGCACTCGTGTGCTTTCTTCCTCTGATTCGGTATCTATTTCACTTTTGTCTTCTTCTTCTATTTGGCTAGTAGTTTCCTTTGGAGTCATATTCAATTTGTATAACTCATTCGAGGGTGGATTCTCCGGGAACCACATTTTTTTTAGTCTGTTTTTCTCAAGCATGGTATTAAGTTCAGTTGCATAACAACCTGGGCTCGCCATGTTGACAAAGTGTGCATGCATTATGCACCGTATTAAGTCAGGCCTCAGGGTGCCCTCGATATTGACCGTTGTGGTCTGTGCGGTAGGTGCAGAGATGCTTCCGTTAGCAGTTGCTGCAGCGTAGGTTGTATTTTTCCTCCTTTCGTTCTCTGCGTTGATATCGGCCTTCTTCTTCCGAATATGTTGCTTTTTTACTGGGCATGACATGGCCAGAGTCCTATGTCCATTTCCGCAGTTCAAGCATTTTTTCTATGTGCTTCTGCACTCATCCCATCTTTGTTCCTGGCTTGAACATTCAGAGAAAGCTTTACTTTTGAACGTACACTCCTTGGTTGGGTGTTTGTCTAGCGCGTAGCATGTGAAGCACATTTGCACTGAAATGAGCGTTTCTCTTTCTATCTAGTCGGGGGAGATTTTAGTTTAAAATGCTAGGAGTCCTTGCTCGGTGGCTTTCTTTGCGATCTCTGTCGATCGGAAGATTACTTTAAAGACGTGGCTGTGATCCTCTCTATTCTGGTCCTTGAATTTTATTACGTCTTCGACTTTTGCCCATTCTTGCTCTCTTTCTAGCTCTTCTTCTATCACTTGGGCTGTATGATTGCCTACCAATGGGTCAATACGCCGGCATATTACTGACCTCTTTGTATGGACGTCAGGCGGCGTGCTGGGGGCTAGTCCTATTTTGCAGAGTTTCTTGGCCGCGCCCTCACTCAAAAGGAGATCAAGATCTTTCTCCGTGTCGCATAGCGCCACATAGCCATTGTATTGGTATTTAAGCCGTAGCATGACCATTCCTATATCCGCATATATGCACTTCAGCGTCTGTTCCGGGAGGGTTTCTCCCGGCTGGGAAGGATGCGAAGGAGAACCCTCTTCGCTCCTTCTCGGTTGTCCATTGCGGTTGGGTTGCTGTTTCCTTCAAGTGGGTTCTGGATTTTCGTCGCTGTATTTCCCTTGCTGTAGGGTCCGATTCTTCTTTTTGGAAGGGTTTTAAGTGCTGTCCCCTCCTCGTTGCAAGCAAGTTTCCATGAACATGAACTGCCGGATGGGATGGATGAATGATGGTGGGCGAACCCGGGAAGGCCCCTCAGACGGGTGAAAAGTGGCGGACTTAATGATGGGTGGTGATAGAGTCAGCTACCAACCCCCGGGGGTGCCGCCTCGTAGGTGGTTTAGTTATCGATGCTGCTTCCAACTTACACAGGGACGGTTGCATGTCCCCCTGTGGTCTTGGACGGAAACTACCCTTAGAGATTAGTGCGAACTCTTTCCCAAAGCTTTCAGCATCGCTTCCTAACCGGGTAGTCTCTTCCGTATAGTTCCACAGTAGGCTAATCTTTAAATCTGCTTTCTTTTACGTCTCCAATTACCAATTATGTCTATCAAATAGACCGACATAGTTGGAGCGAGATTAGATGAATAGCAGTTTAGTTCATTTCCGCTCCCTTGCCCCGATAAGGGGGCCGCGGAGGGGATTAGCCGGACATGGGTCGGCTATGTGTGGCTCCGTAAATTATCTTCGATTTTTGGAGTCCCCGTGGGGAACAAGTGCGGCAAGTTCTCGTTTTTGACGTGACTTTCCCTTTCCTTTCTTGACTTTACCTGTGATAAGCTTCTAAGGAGAGCTTGAGAAGAGGTCCGTTTCGTCTGAACTCTATTGCCGATCTCTCTGTACTCCATAGGCTATTTAAAACAGTCTCAATCTACCAACCGCAAGACATCATTTTGTATTACCAATAGAATCCAAACTTTTGATGACGTAACTAGAAACGAAGGTTGTATAACTGGCCGAAACAAAAGGAAACTTCGGAAAATCGTACAACTACGCTAATAGAGACTTTTCCCTTAAACATTAATAAGTGTGGATTAGATAATACACATCATACATGATTGATAGAACAACAGTCAATTTTTGAATACTACATACAAGCCACCCAATAGTAGCATTCTTCGTTTAATATACCATAGACTCATGTGAAATAGTATGTCTCCTATTTCGATGATTTGGATAGAACCAAGAAGTACTTTAGAGATTTATTAATGATCTCTTTCATCATACTACTTTAAAATTAAATTAATGTAGGGGCAGGGGGAATGCCCATACCGTCCTTTTGTGCGTGACGTAAAATGCGACCTAACCCGGAATTTGGCGTGTATGTGGAGAAAGAAGCATACGCCCACAGTCCTCCGAGTGATGAAGGAACGGGCGAATAAAACCGGATTCTGTGATGGGCACTGGCTTTAAAAAGTCGTTCACCCCAAAGTTTTCCTCCTGCTTCCAGTATAATCAATGAAGGAAATAGGTAGGGGCTATGGCGACCCTGTCCAATCATTTTGGTTATTCTGCATCAATGTGAAACTGAGTATATTGAATGGAAGGGGGGGAGTAATTGCGAGGTGGGAAAGAGTGGAGTTGTAAACAACTTGAACATCTCGCAAATTTAATCAAAGCGAGATCGGCGAGCTTCGACGCCTCTTAAAACTGCTCGCCCCTCAATCCCCCTTTTGTCCTATTAAGGAAAAGGCATCCCCTCATTTTGGTCACGGCAAATGCATGTCGGAGTCGTGAAGGTGGAGTACAGTAGCACAAGCTTCATTCAAAGTTCATCCTTGGAGAGAAGGTTCCTAGACATATCCCTGCCACTATCCCCCCCCCCCTCCCATGCACAACTATCAAACTCTTTATCTCCCTCACACACCATGTTAAAAACTACAACCAACAATTCCAAAACTCTCACACTCAGCCACCAACACAAGGACGTCATCATATACCAACATACGAGTAGAACCAATCGCTCCCTATTCCTCATCAATCTCAGATCCCAATTTTATCATTCCGATACGTCATCCTTTTAGTAATCTCTAAATAAAGATATTAAACAACCATAGCAAAATCTTGCAAGCTTGTTCTTCAAACCACGCACTGTGGCAATCTTTCACCTTAATGCACGTCATACTTCAAAAATAAACTCATCACACAATCCAATATTTTACCTTTCACTCCAAACATTCTTAGCAACTGCCATACTGCTTATCATAAGATTCCTTAAAATCCATACACCACTCATCCCTTGTTTTTTCAGCTAGGTGTCTCAAAGCAAATAGTTTCACCATATACCCTAAACCAGGTTGAATCTCACTGGCTCATCCTTTATCACTCGTGGAGTTTTTCTCGTTATACACACAATGAGAATGATTTAATACACTCCACCTAAAAAGCTAATAAAAATATCCCCCTGTAGTTATTGTATTCCCATTTCTCTCATTTTTCATTATACAACTGCCGAATCCACTTTCCTATAACTTAAAACAGCCACCATACACCTTGCATAATAAAATAACTACCAGTTTTTAGCATCTCAGGGAAAATATCATCCACTCTAGATGCCTTGCCATTTTTCAGTCTTCTCACAGCTCCACTATCCTCTTACATCTCTTTGATACTCTAATAGTGCACGAGATTTACGACAGTTACTCATGCTTAGATTTGTATCATCATATATACCCACGTTGTTCAAATAATCATAGTATTATCACCATCTACAATTGATCTCCTATTGCTCACCCCCGCGAGGAGGTATAGACTGTTACACTTGGTCACTAGTGAAGCAGCATGTCTTTTGGGCCTGAGTGCAAAGCTGGAAGGCCTACTAACTGAAAATATTTGAATTCTTTGGCGGTGGACGTTGATGGAGTAGCTGGGTCGAACAACCGTGCTACACCTAAAACGTGGAGGACAAGTACGGCCTCCATGTCTGAGTATCTGTAGTGGCAGTATCCTGTGTAGACTGTTACACTCTTTATATAGAAGTACTGCACGTACTCCCCATTCGAGTAAAAGTGGGCAAGGCCTGGCTCAATAAGTTGATCTGGACTATTTGTCAATAACTGAGGAAGCTGCTGGGTTCCCCTTTTGTCAGTATGCACCCACTTTTCTCTAAAAATAACAACTCTTTATCTTCACTAGGTTTAATGACCTGAGAGCTATCTTATTCCGTGTAACGCTCCTGGTATGCCACAACAATTTCTCAGATCCTGATACGTCTCTTCGACGATTAAAACAACGCATGAAGGTAATCCACGCTATCGATTTACCTCTCTAGTTGTTTTGTTGTGAGGTGCAGCATTTAGCGAACGACAGTCTACTGGGCAAGTTCTGGTCGGTGCGAACATCACTCTTTAATTCACGAGTTTAAAAGGCCTAAAAATTGCAAAAGTTCGAGACTGAATAGGGGCGAGCGGCTGCACGCAGCAGTTAATCCATCAATCCCATTCCTTTTCTCTTTTTGGTGACAAGTATTCTTGGTTGTTGGTATTTTTTAAAAAAATTCCCTTTTCTTTCCTATTAAGCTAACCTTAATATTAAAATGAACGAAGAATTTGACCACATTGCCACCGGTGGAGGGACTTCCATCCAATTATTTTCCTGCAGCCCTATTAGCGATGATGAGGCTTCCCCTTCTCCAATAGATACAAGTTTGGTGGTTTCACCTTTACTTCCTTCCAGAGAGGATACTCTGGGTACCGCAAAGAAGAGTCTGTGGCCCAAGATCTGCCCCATTGATTCCCACCCCCTGAACGATGATGGCTGATGAACCAGGGGTGGCATTGTCTTGCGGGCCTTTTCCTTTCAGATCGTTGATCAGAGGTTCTTGACCTGGTGATTAAATCCACTAATGGTAGCATGTTCGAAAATGTCACATGTTCCATCAAAGAGTGTCTCTAGCTACGGCAATTGGTAGCGAACTGATGGTCACATGTTGCTAGGAAAGATCTATTTATGTAAATTGGGTTAAATCTGTCTAGATGGCCATTATTAGTGCTTTTTTAGTCATTTGATGGCTCGCCTGTATCACTGACATCTACCATAAATTTTATGAAAGGATTGATTTACCCGAGGGAACTCGTGGTCTACTTCTTAAAAGAGATCACTGTGATTTTTGATGAGAAAACAGGGAGGCGAGGTGTAGATTCTACATACCTACATTGTTAGTCATAGTTGATCGTCCACGTTCTCTGAGTCAGTTTGTGCGTGTCCTACCTATCAAAAAGTTATAAGCTAAGGGATAAAAAGTCTCGCTTGGCGAACCCAACCTTCCAAAGGCTTCAAAGGTAACATTGCATTTAGTCGCTTCTATGGCCAAAAGCTTCAGTATTTATACCTCTAGGAAGCCTATGGTCATTCCCGTAAGGGAGGAACTCACATCAGTGAGAGTCCCCTCACTCCATTCCATTTAGGCCTTGATTGCATGTTCCAGGGATATAAGGATGGCAAAAATTGTTGGATCTTCATCATGTCAATCCACATCAAATTTCTAAGAGAAAATTACGATCCCAAAGCATTTATAAAAGTGTAATGTACATATATATTATTTTGTTAAATTATGTTGAATTAATTATGAAATGTTATTTGTAACATGTTTATAAATAAATGATCTGCATAAAATGTTCTTTTTACACCTAAACATTTTCCTTAAATATTCATAAAAAAAGAAAAGATAAATACATACAGAAATAGATTCAGAGAACTGACGACAAAAAACTCCTCATTTTGTCGGCCAATATAAAAGGTGATTGAGTGATCGAGAGAGAAAAGACCGATCGCGCAGCAAGTGTTTGATGAGGTGTATAATAGAGGTGCATGGAAGAGTATCCGGGTAAAGAGTAGAACATACGGCGGTTTGATACCTTATTACACAATTGGCTAAAATTTGAGAGGAAAGTGAAACATGAGTTTTACAAAGGAATAATTTAATTTCAGCCTTGGGAATAGCGAAAGAGAAAACATACGATTCAAAGTTTAAAATTTGCATTTGTGCAATCCACTACAGGTGGTTTTTGAGGAGAGTTCTTTGGGTACTCTGCACAGGCATGAACCTTGAATGGCGGGATGATATGGAAATAGCACCCTATCGTTATGATGCCCAAGTAGCGAGGTAAAAACAATAACATAACATAACATAACCTAATTTCACGGATGACAAAAGCCACAATGGCCTATCAAAGTTCATCCGCATCGGTCAAAACTCACTCACATACTGCATCCATATGATAATGTCAGATCATGAATCTACAATATACAATTTAAACAATCCACAGGAATGCGTCAAAAACAAAAAGGATCACCCTTAAGGCTCGTCAAAATCCAAAACACGCATAATATACAATAATAAAAAACTGCACCAACAGGAATGAGTCCAGAATACTCTCCCCCACCCCCGAAAAAGGAAGCTAACTCTCCCTTCACATATAATCATTCAATCTGCGCAAAAGGAGGAGTAAGGGTTAGTTTTATTGGCGTTGACGCGCGCTGATCTGATATAAAGTCTCTTCTGTTGGTCTTGAAAATATTTAACTAGGAATTAATAGGTTATACCTTAAAAGTTGTAGCGCGTTTTCTTTTGATGAGTCTTAAATGGATAACTATTGAATATATAAAGAAAAAACCTCGTAATCAAGACTACACAGACGAGCATGAACGGTTGTTAACATAACATAATTCAAAGAATGACAAAGCCACATGAGCCTATCAAAGGTCATCAGAGTCAATCAACGAGCCTCAGCCTGCAGCAATAATCCTCCCCATAAACAGCATCCACACGATTGCATACAGAATACAGCTTCCCAAACATCATCATTCAAGGTTTGACAAAGACTAAAGCTGCACCAACCATATAGACATCAATATTAAAATCTGTACATTTGTCCACAACACAAAACTCAAATACCCCCGAAATCTTCTCTGCTCATACACTCATATAGCGTGCCCTTGAACGCATTTAAATTTGGATTACCCTCAGCCTCATGCGGTAATTTATTTTTGAAGTCTAGCAATCTATTAGTGAAAAATAATTTTCGCTATTCCACCCTACATATTTGTTTTTTAGTTTCAAGTGGTGCCCCATTCAATTTATGTGAACATTTAATTTATCTAATCAATATAAATTGTACAAAGCTCAATCATACCCCCTCACATATGTACACCTTCTTTCAGACGAGAAAATATCCATTATCCTCAGTCTATTTACATATTCGAGGTATCACAGCAGAGATTTTGTCTTTGATGCCCTCCTTTGCACTGACTCTAGCAGGTTGATATCATATCTATAATGGGGGACTATGCCTATATTTAATAACTAGATATTGCGGTACTTACAAGTAATAGTGTTTGAGGAATAACATCCTTACTTTTGTAACTTACATTCCTTTTAATGAAGCACAACACTCTATTCGTCAGGTTTTTTGCCTAAATACATTGTTTAAAAAGTATAATGACCTTTCTATTACAACTGGTATTTTTTTCTCATCCTCTAAGACTCTATAGTGATCGGATTATGTAATAGGTAGGCTACTGGGACCAAATTGCAGGATTCAATACGCCCATTGAAAACCTCCACAAAATGGACGCGCGGTGGTATTATTAAATCCCAGGAATTTATGAATTTGAATACGAAAAATAGGGAATGTAAAAACATTTGTTAATATATATATATATATATATATATATATATATATATATATATATATATATATATATATATATATATATATATGAGGAATTAAACCACATTCTCCGAAGACAATTCAATTCATAACAGTTTCGGTGTATCTCACACCCTTTTTCAACTGACACTGGATAGAAAATATAAGAAAAGTGCTTACAAACATAACACAGAGTCAGGTCGTGAAAGATCCCCTCTTTTTTCACCCAATCCCCTACTTGTGGCTAATCAGGGGGGAGGGGTTAGGCCTAAACATATTGAAGGGTAATTTCTAACCTTTTCCTTAGAGCATACAAAATATGTCATCCTTCCTATTTAGATGAAGAAATTGTCATTATCAGGACCATTTTTTCTAATTTGTATTACCCCGATTGGTTCATATCGTCTGCCCATTTTGCAGCTAGAAAAACATTTTATGGTAATAAGCTTTCCCGCACTAATGACTTCAACAAATGTATAACATTGCCATTTAATAATAAATTAAATAGTTTAAAGGACATATTTGGAAAAGCGGGTATTAATCTAGCCTTTAAATATAATAATTCCTTAAACCAATTTATGATGGCCAGGAAACCCAAAGAACATCATAACATAGGAGTATATGCAATACCATGCAACGATTGCCATAAAGTTTATATAGGGGAAACGGGAAGAAATCTAGAAAAGAGATTGTATGAACACAAAAGAGATATTTGAGTGGGCAGCGAAAGCAGTGGAATATTTTGCCATGTTAGAGACTTGAATCATTCGATCGATTTCAATGGAAGTAAAATAGTATTTAAATCGGCTAACTATGTTAAGAGAAGAATCGTAGAATCGAGCTTGATATCGTCAGTTCCTAATTTAAATCTATCTGAGGGTCAATTTTCTTTTAATCCTGTAATACGAAAGCAAATAAACAAAATAGTAAAATGTCAGCCCTTCAATATGTTTAGGCCTAACCCTCCCCTCCTTGATTAGCCACAAGTAGGGGATTATGTGAAAAAAGAGGGGATCTTTCACGACCTGACCCTGTGTCATGTTTGTAAGCACTTTTCTTATATTTTCTATCCAGTGTCAGTTGAAAAAGGGTGTGAGATACACCGAAACTGTTCTGAATTAAATTGTCTTCGGAGAATGTGGTTGAATTCCTCATCTTTTCTTGCGATATTGAATCAAGTTTCATCATATATATATATATATATATATATATATATATATAAAGCAAACGACCGTTAGAAGTGAGCGTGGTACACGCAATTTACGAACGCACGAAAGGTCAGAAACACCCGCGTTAATAAGACAACGCTAAACAAACATTTCGCCTCTCAGATTAAATTTATCAAAAGACGGAAGTCTACGAGGCACTTGAGGAAATATACACGTTGACCAAAAGGAAGTATATCACAAATCTGCGACAAGCGTATACTGTTATATGGATAAAACTTGGGATATGAAAGTAATTCAACTTACATAGCTTTGAGTAGTTCCGCTTTTGTGGTGAGAATAATGATTTTACGCCACGCCCTCTAAAAAATAAGCCTATATTTAGTCGGTGCAGCTCAGTTAGGATATTTTATTGTAAAATTATTAGATTACTGTTGTTAAGAAGATTATCTCGTTCACGTCCCCCCTTTTAAATTCACCAAGTTTTGTCGCTCCAAAAGTAATTTCGTGAGGTGCCTTTTTCCCCGTTAATACACCTATATTAGAATTAATTATATTTTTGCAACGTCCTTCATTACTTCGATTACCCTGAAACCTTTGTTAAACCCAGGCAAAATAAGAACACAGTAAAGAAATCATCTTTGGAGTCAGATACTTAATTCACATTCCTATAAACCGGTACCAATGTATCCAGCTATAAATTTGTAATCCTACTCCAGCCCCCTGGAGTAGGGAATGCGTCTCTAGAATACAGCAACCATAACATTTTTCTCTTAAATTTTAAGATATCTATTAAAAGAGAGTCATTCTATCGTACAAATTACCATTTTTTTAAATGGCAGGCCTAAATACTCATAACATAGCTTAATACCTCTCCACTTACCTATTTTTCTCAAAGATGCAATAACTAATCATAATCCTCACCACTATACCAATTATGTAATTGTAGTGTTAAAGCAGCCAAAAGAGTACACATCTTTTAAAATCTCAATAGTTAAATGATAGAAATTCCTAGGTAAAAAACTATATATTTTTTAATTTAATTAACTCCATAACATAACAAAATAAAGCAGTTTTATTAGTCTAGTCGCCCCTAAATGGTAACCAATTTATAATACATTAGCCATAGCAAAGAAGAGATGGCTTCTTAGTAGAAAGGTTGACGCAATATATAAAAATATCCAAAGATCACGAGACCAATGAAATAAGGCTAAGTGATGCTCAGTGAAAAGCCGAATTATCATGTTAATGAACCAGTTGGCGAATCATCAAGGGTTGTTATGTAATTTTCCTACCTAGAGGACCTGTTAGGAGGACATCTAAATATAGGAGAGCACAAATATTTGGTAAAGTAATTTGTCACGATAATCGAATGAAATAAGACTAATTAATACACAGTCTCCACTAAATCTGAGATGCCCCAAAAGATTTAACAAATTGTAAAGATTTAATTGGACATTAATAATTTGTATGTAGTTGAAGAGCAAACAATATGATGCCCAAAAACCCCTTCCCAGTTTTACAATATTGTATCTCTTATGCGACCCCAATCACGCCTATGTAGAACATACTCTCATGAGCCTTCCATTTTCTTGCAATTCCCTACCATTACATGTAGGCAGCAGCGAAAAAACGATAAAAAGTATTGAAATTCAATTTTTTCTTCGTCAAAATATATTTATTCTAAAGAATTAGAAGTTGTACAATTTTCAATTTTATTTCGAGTCGTATTGGATATCCTATTTAAAATTCAGTCCACCTCTTGCACTTTAGGTTATTAAATCTGCTCTTATTATACACGGGTTCCTCCCCATTGTGTTCAGAGTGATTGCACCAAATTTCGCTCCCCTTTGGGAGTAGACATAGAAAAATATAAATGGCCTCCTTCATCGAATATCAGATCCGCCATTTGAGAAATTGGAGAAATTGTTTGCTGTCATTTCGAATACTTTTATTTAAAGCATCTGGAAGCCATTGATAGAGAGGATTGGGAGAGGATTTAAAAGCAATTTTCTCGTACTTTTACTCATATCACACCGAAAGAGGAAGTAGATGGAAAACAAGTTTGGGTGAAATATTCTAGGAAATAATATTGGAATGATGAAAATCCACTAAAATATCCTCGATATTATTTTAATCGATATTATCGATTCATTTGAAGTTTATTTAGAGCTATTTTGTAGATTCGTGAATATAATCACATACACGTAATTTAATTTTGTGCTTTGGTGAGATATCGCAGCAAAGATGTAATCGTAGTCAATGTGTAAAGAAAGCAGATCTGATATAGCCTTAAAACAAAGATAAAAAAGAGAGAGGAGAATGGAAATAAAACGGGTAAGAAGAAAGTTATCCTCAGATAATTGTTATTAGAAGGAGATGAATGTAGCACCATAAACAAAGATACCAGCGAGTAACATTAACTTGTTCTCTTAGGTGTTCATTTTATATTAACTTCAATTCAGAAATGAATATAAGTTAATGTGCGAATGAGCGCACAAATTTGTTTTCAGATAACACAACTTGCAGCTACGAGGTACAGAATAAATCTAATCTCATAAATAATTAGGGAAATACGAGGACAGCATAGGCTAAGATAGGCAGGAATAATATAGTTAGATATTAATTGAGCGAAATTATTATCGAATTTGAATCATCAGACACGTTATCTTCTCTTTAGTTAATCAATTTTGGAGTATTTGATACAACCACGAAAAAGCCCAGAGTGAAGGAAACTTATAGCAACGATTATAACTTATATAATTCATATTATTTATTCGGGGTAAAGAAGTTACTCTGAAGTTCAGTAAACGTAAAGAAGATAAAGATAAAAAATAGGCCTATATTATTAAAAAATTGATAGAATGATTAAAACTTCTCTTATTTTCAATTATATTTATCTCACAAATATCTGTTGTGCAAATTTAATTTATATCTTATTTTACTTCTAATGCTTCTTCGATTTAATAAAATTGTTTTGGTGTTTATTTATAAGGTAAGAGTCGAATAAATATCCTGCCCACTTCCATTCCACAATGAGTATTCTTGTATAATAAAAAAGGTAAAAATATTCTTTATTTCGAAAAGAAGGCGAAAGGTGGAAACAAAGTTAAAATTATTCCTTATTTAATAATGTTCTCTTATTACACAACTTCCGACTGGTAGCTGCTTTCTGCAGTCATTTAATAAAATTATTAAACTAGCAATAATAATATTGATTTTGGATGATCCTTTTCAAGCCCAAAGGGCCTACACATACTGCTTATCTTTCAACTAAGGAAACACTAGAGAGAAAAGGAGGGTCAACAAGCGCAAAAAAAGGGGAATGAGCGCCCCGCAGCAGGCAGATGAATCCACATTCTTAAGTTAAATATAGAGAAAGTATGATCGACCAGGAAACACAGACGAATACACGGAGGAATCAACGCCGAACAATAGTTCCATTTCATGCTGCAAAGAACAACAATGATTTCCAATAACTTGGGAAATTTCTGCGGAATTATCTTGAAATGAAAAAAATAAGAATAATTGGCTAGAGAAGTTAGGCTGCTTGAGACATAAGCATCTTTTTGATATCCTGGAAAAATTGCCAGAGATTTTTAGGATAATATTTTCTATTTCTACATTTGAATTACCCAAAACAAATTTTATTGCGGTATATAAAATGTGCACATGTCTTTTAACTTTAACAACACTGCCTTGAGGGTAGGGATGTTAGCAGATAGTGATCCGATAGTGTTCTAATATTGATCTTTAAGATTACTTTTATAGGTTGATGTTAATTTTTATTTAAGATCATTTTTATTCTGATCTCGAACTTGATGATCACTTTAGACCCCAAGATCACTTTTAATTTAAAATTCTTAAATATGCTGCTATGTGAATGTTATTTGTCTTTACTCCAAACAACATTTTGTGGCAACATTGTTCCACATCAACTGTTTATGTTTTATGCAATGAGTGTGGAACAGGTTGCTATTAAAACAAGTGATGTGGCAGATATCCGAAGCCGAGATTTTTCTCTCACCAAAATGGGAAATTTTACATATATACATACATGTGGAAAACTCACAAAGTATCGCGTGAGTAAGCAATAAATGCAACAAAGCCCACAGGGAAAATTAATACGAGAATTCCAAGTATTTTCGAACTTTATTTCGAGTTTCGAAAGTACTTGGAATCCTCGTATTAATTTTCCCTGTGGGCTTTGTTGCATATACATACATGTATTTAGTTTCCAAACATCATTTTCATTTATTAAATTACAGTTAATTATTTATATAATTGAACATTATGCATATTTATTATGCGTCAAATAATACGTTACGTGGAAAAATTTTGCTAAAATTGTAATTCTTTAATGATATTTTTATATATATTAGCAAAGTATAGTATTTTGACCCATACTATAATATAGGCCTAAAATATACCTTATTACTAATAAATTCCTTCTAAACATATTTTATTACTAGATTTTTTTTAAAAGGTAATTATTGACTAGTAATACATTAAAATCTGCCGATATCTTACCTTGATAGCCACCCTTCATAGCCTGATAGTTCGTAGGGTAATTAATGAGGCAATAAGGGGCAGCTGAAACTACAAGTATACCGACTGAATCGGACTTTATTTCACTATTCCTTCGAGTTATATCCCCTTTGCAGTATGGTTATAATTTGATAGTTTGTCTCGTCAATTAAAGATTAATCCTAAAACGAAAATAGTGTTTGACCCAGAGCGTCGTGAAGACCAGACTTGAAGGATGGAAGAGAAGTAATGGAAACAACGATGTCGGGGAAGAGTGTTCCATCTTGAGACACAGCAATTACTGTAAAAACGCTCTCTGGGCTCGGTGAGGGAAAATCGATGATCGACATTGAACCTGTGACCCCTGTTACCAGGCCGAGCAGTTTGCGAAAAAAAGGTCAGCGGGAGATATGCAGGAGTGTCCGTGGAAGGTTTTCCAACACTCATATCTGCCGCAACAGCCTGCCCTGAACAGAGTAGTGATTAAGTGTCTAAAGACGGTCAGCATATAAAAGGTCCTTTAGTCCCTTGACATATCTGGTCCATCAACGCTGAATTAATTCCAAGAACTTGAGATCTTCAATATATCTATTATTCCAGACGCAGCTAGAAAATTGAAGGAGAAGGCTAATGTTACTAATAAAGACGGTAGTCATAAAAGTAGGCGACCTGTATAGGGTGGATTTGAAAATGTTGGACGCAACGCCAGAAGCTTGATTAACTGTAGCTCTAATGTGCGGGAGGAATTTTAGACTGGTGTCTACTAGGAAGTCCAAGTCTTAATGGGAAGAAAAAAGCGTGATTTCATGCCCCTCGAGTCCAAGCGTACCAAGTTCATCCCACACGATACGCCCACGATAATAACGCATTGACACGCATTTGCTGATATTGAATTTTAGCACCCAAGAGTGTGCTAAGGCAACAATGGTGTTAATTTCACATTGACAGGAAGAGATGCTAATGGATAGAGATGCAAAAGTAACATCTCGAATTTTGATGTAAAGCCTTAGTTCGTTTGCAAAAGTTTTGCACATATTCCTTATGTGAGATGGTAGATTGTTAACATAGATAAGAAAAAGGAGGGGGCCGATCACAGATCCCTGGGAAACACCACTTCAAACCATCTTGCAGGAACTATGTGACCCTGACACGGACACATACATGGATCTGCCAGGTAGGATGAAGCAAACCAACTCAGGAGGTTTCCAACAATGCCGAGACTACGAAGCTTATATAGAACAATGCCAACCACTGAACTTTGATTAAACCACGCACTTACAGAGTTATAAGTAAGTATTATTAGTCCTCCACGGATCTACCCTTCCGAAAGCTATGTTGCTCCTCAGCTAGCAAATTATTCTCTTCAAGCTAGAGTATGAGGCGTTCTAAGATGATCAATTCGAGTGTTTTACAGCAAACAGATGTTAAGCTGATGGGGCAATAGTTCAGGGGATCGTGATCAGGCCGTGATTTGAATAAAGGTACAGCTTCCCCCCATTACAATTTCCACTTATCGGGCAGACACTCGGTGAGAAGAATCGCTAGGTAGATTTTATGCATCGGATAAGCCAGAGTTAGACAAGATTTTTAACAGACGAAAATGGATCCCATCAGGACCCATACACGAAGAAGCATCAAGGCGAGACAACATGGACAACACATCATCGTGACATATTACAATATCTTGTAAAACATATATACATTGCTGATGAGGGTAATGTTGAAGCGGAGAATCAGAGAATACCTGGTTAAAACTGTCGGCAAAATAGTTTAGAAATTTCAGTGTTGTTAGTTACTAGAGGACTGGAACGAGAAGCCTTCAGGGGGCCAACCGAAGGAGCACCAACGTCCTTGCTGTGGATATAATTAAGAAAGACCTTCGGATTTGTTTTAATTGAGTCCAGATCTCAAATCTCAAAGTTTATTTGAATGGAAATAAACTGGTACCTGTACTGCTTGTTGATTCTGACGAAGTTACCAAGAGCAACTGATGCGTCTAGAGAATTTCAACCATAGAAATCCTTGACGTGCATAAATAACTGGCACGCAAGTTTGCTTTGACCGCAAGGCGCGGTTGGGGGTTTTAGGACCAAGAAGAAGAGCGCAAAGAATTTTCATCCAATACCGGCACATACATCTCAATGAGAGGACCTAAAATGTCCAAAGAACTTTGATATTGACCATTTACATCTAAATGATCTAACTCGAAATCCCTATCAATTGCGAGTATATGAGAATTATCCCATTATATTTAACTCGTTGCCAAGCCTTTTTGTTGTACTGTGCATTATCAGGAGAAGAAAACAAGTTCATAAACTAGAAGTCACAGATAATAAGAACATTTGCGCATTCAAGCAAAGGCGGAAGATCAAAGACATCTTCAACACGATCAGGTTCACTGGTTAGAATGAGGTCCAAAGTATTGTTGGGCATGATGAAAGTCGGGAAGTTCATCCATTGGCTTAGGCTCAGAATGTCGATATCATCATCATCATCATCATCATCATCATCATCATCATCACTAACTCTATAATTTAAGAACGAGATTTTTGGGAGTATTTGAATAATAATTTCATCTTAGTTTGGTTATGACTTAAGTATATTTAAAATATTTATCAAGGTGATTTCTAAGAATTTGTTTAGAGTTTGAAAAAACAAAATAGTTTAGTTCAGAAAAAAATAAATATGATTAAAATTTAAGTAGGGCTGCTATTTTATTTTATCTATTATTTAGCAACGTGATTTTTTTTTAACAGGGGAGAAAATAGTTTAGAGTTCATTTTTAAAATTATTACTATTGACAAAGTTCAGAAAATTGATAAAAATTTAACCATGGCTGCTTTTTTTTAGATTTTAGATTTTAATCTTAGTAGCGAAGCGCAAACTCGGGGGAGTGGCGAAGCCATTGCCTGGTTTAACTATGATAAAATGCCAGGTATAACATCATCTCTTTGTCTGATAAATGTCTGTAGTTTTTCATATTTGTTAGTGAAGGACGAAATTCGGCTTTTAATTTAACATAGGATAAAAGTGCACCGATTATGGTGAAAATAGTTATAATTTAAGATAACAAAATATCGATTTTGCTAATAGCAAATATTTATTGCAATTGAACATTAAATTAACACACTTAACTTAAGTTTTTATCCTTATAATTTGAGTAATTGTGTTATACATTAAAAGTTCAAAATTTAATTCTGGGGTAAAAAGTTTTACTTATATATGCTAACCATTTATTGATATGGGTTATGGACCTGTTAAAATGAGAATTGAATAAAATAGAAGCAAAAACTATATGTAGGTCATTTAATAGATTTTATTCGCTGATAAGTTATGATAATAATAATAATTTTTAAGTTTAACACTTGAAAACTGAAAGGGGAATCGTTAATTCCCAGTTTCGATCAGGTGACATAACATAACATATATCAACCAAAAAGACCAAAGGTCCATCAAATTTGCGAGTATTTAAATATAAATTAAAACTACAACAAAATACTAAAAGACACAAAAACAATGTAAAAAAACAGGTAGGCAAAATGACAATGGTGAAAAGGTCTCAATGGCAAAGAAGTGACAATGGAGAAGACAACGATAGTGAAGGCATTGTGAGAGCGAAGACTTGACGATGGTGTTAACTTGATTCAGATTGTCTTGCTTTAATGGTGATGGTGGCGAAGGCATGACGAGGTGATTAATATCTCTTCGGCACCCAAACATCGTCATTTTGCGTTCCTTGCTTCTTCGATTATTTATTTATTATTTAGTCTTTTTTTCTTGGTCTTTTTTATATAGTCGCAACGTAGATGGTATTTTGGCCCCTTCGCTTTTTTTTACACGTTATGTTAAATACCACGTAAGATAGCATGACATAATACACATTAACCCTAAACAAGCCAAAAGGCTATTAAGGTTGTCAGTGTATATATATATATATATATATATATATATATATATATATATATATATATATATATATATATATATATATATATGAACTAAAAAATAAAAATACAAAACAATAAAAAATAATAGCAAAATGACGATGGTGGAGATGTGTCGATGTCGAAGACCTGACGATTGAGAAAACACAACAATGGCGAAGGCGTGATTAAATCGAAAGTTAGACTTTGGCTATAACTTGATTCAGTGTCTTGCATCTGACCTCTGATTTTGTATGTGATGATGGCAAAGATGCGACGACAACAAGGAGATCATTGATGACGCTGAAGATAGGATGATGGCGAAGACGAGGCGAATGCCGACCACGGTCTCAGATGACTACCTCAAAGTCCTCGAACGAAAAGTTGACGACAGAACCCCGAGCAAAACCAATGACGGCGATGAGACCGGTGACGAACACCTCTCCAACCTTTGAACGCGATTATCAACTTGAGCAGGTGAACTATCGAAAATAAGGAGTGAGACCCACCACACGAAGTAACCGCTGACATCGAATTATGACACGAACTAATGATGCGATCATGAAAAATACAATAAAAGATGTAAAATGTTACTTATTTGCTTTAAGTTTTAGAAATCTGTTATATATCGGTAATTTGTTAGAACTCAATATTATTATGATGCCTAATGTAATTTTATTAATATTCGACATACGTGAATTTTATTTAAATAATACTTTGATTAAATTTCATTAAAATCTGATTTATTGATCATGTAAATGTCAATATTGATCTTATAGGTGCTTAAGTTACGAGAATTGACCATTGATTCAGGAAGTCTATTCCATCTATCTATTATTTTCATAGTAAAAGAGTGTTTACGTTGATTAGAATAAGAGTAAGGCTTATACAACTTGTAATTATGGCTCATTAACTTGAAAAGTTAAACTTAAATAAAAAAATTTCATTATTAAAAACAATTTTAGTACATAGTACTTAGGTAGGATGTGATGCTTGAATTACCTCAGCCCTCAGGGGAGTGTTAGGAGTGATATTTTTCGAAAGACATTGACAAAATAATTTGTGTTTATTTACTCTAGACTACCACTTTTTTTCAATTCATATTAAAGTGACCTTAAAAAGTGATCAAGAAAAATGATCATCAAAATTACGATAGTGATCTTCAGGATCATTTTTATTCGGTGATATGATCTTGATATTCAAGATCGCCAAAGTTGGCGATTTTTCCCATATCTGTATGTTAGTATATAAAGAATGTTTTATTCCAAAATTTTAATTTGCCTTATTTGCACCAAAACAAGAAATTCTTTTTGAATCAGTTTGCAAATTCACCATAGTATTTTTCAAGATTTCTATATTCCTTGTCCACTTTAATCAGCATTCTGGAAATAATCATTTAGAGATCATTTACTCTACCATATTAAATTATTCAACACATCTTGGGAATATTCTCATCTTTTTGTTGTTTGAACCAACAACGTGAAGGCAAAAATATAGAGGTGGTCCTTTGTTTCAAATCGATCAATAGCACTTCTAAAGCCTTTTTACTTAAAACATTTGGAACGATTTCCAGGATTTCGTTTGATCCCCGGCTATTTTTGCTACTACCTTTGAATCTTGGTATTTTTTTTATTTAATTTCAAACTATAATAGAGTTGTAGGAATGACTTTAACTGCATGATATATTTAAACTATTTCCGAAGTAACTATAATATTTTCTTATTTAGAATTTGCTTTTACAATAAATTTGTCTCAAATAGTGGACGATGAAATACTGAATTTAGTTTTATGATCATTGAAATCTTTATATTATGTTTTTTTTATGTTATTGATAAAACACCCATGTTTCCAAATTTAAAGATATTGACAAATATTTTTTTTTCTTGTGGTGGAATATTAGTTGTTGCCAACGACAAATAATCCTTTTTCCTATTATTGTTATAAGGGTTAAAGCGCTTTTTGTCATTGAGGGCTTCATCATAGGACCAGGCAATGGGTTGCGCCTCGCTACTAAGGTTAAAATTTAAAATCTAAAAAAATGCAGCCATGTTTAAGTTTTTATTAATTTTCTGAACTTCGCCAATTATAATAATTTTTAAAATGACCTCTAAACTAAATTTTTCCCCCTTTCAAAATATCACGTTGCTAAAATATAGTTATAGAAGAAGATATATAAAAATAAATTTTCTGAAATTCACCATTTGTAATTCTTTGAGTTTTAAAACACTCACAAAATTTCTATACTTATATTTATTTCTGAACTTCACCATTTTGTTTTTTTATATTATAAAAGAATTATTAGAAATAACTTTGCTTAAAAAAACATAAGTCCTTTGTCCACTAAGGAAAAAAATATTATTAATTTATCACCCATCTTCAAAAATCCCTTTACACAATTATAGATTTGTTGATGATGATGAGATTATATTTAACGAACTGAGTTAGATATTAAGAAAAGGACATGTAATTAAGCGCCAGCCCAAAAATAATTACAAAGCAGGCAAACTTAAAATAAAATAAAATTTACGTTGTTCATTTATATGAAAATGTAGACAGGTTTGTGTAAATTAGGAGCATAATTGGGCTAAGCTGTATAAGATGAATAGAGACAAAACTTCTGCAGACTTGTAAAATCATGTGATAGCACTCTCTACATACAAATCTGCTTCTTGTGATTATATCTGTGTATAGCCTTCTACTGTGCTTGTACATAATCCTACAAGGTGTAAGCATAATAGGGTTTACCTAGTTCATATAACATTAATAAGCCCACTTCTCGTTTTTTTTCTGTCTGTTAACTTTTTCAACTGAGAGTGAAAATTCATCCCATCTAGCCTATTCTTTTAAGCGCCCATCTGGCAACTGCCTCCAAGGGCACAAGTATCACGGCCGGAGCGTAGAAGCGCATAATGCATTTTGTATGGCACAAAGCAAATGACATCTTGACATCGACAATAAAGCTCTCAAGGGAGGACGTGCGGCAGGCAGCAGTCAAAAGGTGGAGAACGGTGTGGTGGATCGAGTCTACCTTGTGCAAAATCCGTTTAGCTGCGGATGCATAAAACTCGGATCCGCGGTCATGCGTCGAACAAAGAATGATCGGTAGAAAAGTATTGCGGTAGCATCATCAGAACCACAAGTGCTGAAAATCACGGAACTAGGAATGTCTATGGGGCGGATACAAGAGGCCCAAGGTTGCAAATATAGGCATCCTAGTTGAGGCGTCGGTCGAAAACGAGACCAAGGAATTGGTGCGAATACACTACTACCGAGCGAAGCAAACTGCGTTTACAAACAAGTCCTGAATGGGTTGGAGACAGAGGCAAAAGTGCATTATCATAGTCTTAGAGAACCGAAACCGGGTTCAATAGCAATTCAATTGAAGGAAAATGACACCCAGGTCTAAATCAAACAGATCATTAAGCGGGGCTCTCAATGAAGTGAATATCCTCATGGAAATTACCTTAAGGTTTCTAGATGCAGAACTCCGAGAGTTGTTGGCCGTAGATGGTGGTAAAGGCTCTCTCGCTTTAAAGTACTTATTTGAGGATGTCGATCTTACCATGTGAGTCTTTTCCTTCCTCAGCGTCGAAACCGTTGGCTTCGGAGATGAAAATCACTCGTCCTTTGGATGTTCATGTGTCTTTCCAGCCTTGTAAAGGAGTGAGGAAGGAGAAGCTGCCTTGGTGCTGTCTTCCTATATTGGGACACACTTAAAAGAGGCCAAAGACGATCTCACGATCATTTTCATGATGTTTTCCTCCTGGGAGTTTAACAACTCGGTGGAGGTGCACGGCCACCTCGCCTTACGGGAGCCGGTTATGTGGAAGAACTAGTGCGAATCCAAACCTTTAGGAGAGGCGGGTCATAAGCCCGTAGAGAGGCTTGCTCAACGGGATAATTGAGCAGGGATAGGAGGTAGACCTGCTCCAGAATGGTTCTGAAAGGGCGCGGAAACTACGGTATTCTTAGGCGTTGAGGAGCTAAGAGCAAACTACTGTTTTAACTGAAAGTGAGGATGTCCCAGTTTGCACTGGGTGCGACAGGCCCAAATCCTTAGCCTTTCAGAATGGAATTCAATCTGCAGCCTGAACTGCCACGAACTCTTTATCCAGGAGATACACGCCACATTTTTTCAAAAAAGCAGGACATAGCTCTCCAATATTCACATACTTTACCATATGGACTTATTGTGTAGGCTATTAGAGCACTTGATACAGATTCCCGGTAGTACCTCCTTCCAAACTAAAAACAAAACAAGAAAATGAATAGCTAAAAAAAGGACGGTTGCAATCTTAGTCTCTACTCAGTCTGCCTACTTTATAAACACTTCTTTGAATTCGCTGTAGCCTATGAACTACATAATTTGGTTATAAAACGTTACTACACATTAAAATTCATTTTTCTTAACCTCAGCTTAAAAGGTAGGCCCTTCAAGGGTGTACTTATAAACAATCCATTCAAAAGTGCAAACTGCCGATCTCGTATTACCCTTTCTCAGAGCTACAAGACGCCAAGCGCGGGAGACCAACCTGAGGTCTCACCTTGCGAGCCCCCCCCTTCCTCCCCCCCTATTACTCCGCGGGAGTAAATTGGGTATATAACAGGTTGACTCAAAGAAACGTGGCTTTTTTTCGTCCTAACAGAAGAGACAAGAAAGTCACCGGTTGACAGAAGATTTTTCGAGTTCGAGAATAACCAGAAAAATCACCGGTAGAAAGTTTTCTGGAAGTTAAGGAGAACTTGCAGTCCTTGTACAAAACCAGATTGTACCAAGGAAGCTCGGCGTCGTTCGAGCCCCAAGATTATTTAGTATCAATCAACTTAGTTTGAGGACCTACATCTTACTCTATCTGAGTTGAACAAACCCCAAGTAGATAGAGAAAAAAGAAGACAACGATTTCATCTCGTCCGGAAGAAAAGTAGAAGGACTAAGCTTTCGCTTGAGCATCCATCAATCCAGGTCCCTCGTGACGTCACCCGTCAACTCGAAAGGGAGGTCAACGAACGCCATCTATTGAGCAAAACAACCAATTACGCGAACTACGCCTCTCCGGAACAAAATCTCCAAAGATAGTCTAACTGGTGGCGGGTATTTAATCTCCATTACCTTATTGGATGTCTGGCTAAGGACAAAGATATTAACTTAAAAATTGTTCCCCCCGTAAAATTCTATCTCGAATCGAGCTTCGAGAGCTCGCCCAGCAATCCCATTTTCTTTTTTTTTAAGTGTATTAGATATGTATTTTTTATGTTATTCAGTGAGAGGGTTTATGTTCATTAAAGTCTATTTCTTTAGTAAAAGCACTGTTTTAATTATCCTCGAACGAGTTAAAGTGGCAATAATTGATAAAGTCAAGAAAGAAACCCCTTTTATTCATTCACTAGAATAAAAATAAAGTTTAGCACTCTTAGAGAACGATCCTCAAGCGATCACCGAGGCACGAACCTACGCCTCAAGTCAAAGTTTATTTGGTTTATTAAAAATTAATAAAACAAATAATATATATATATATATATATATATATATATATATATATATATATATATATATATATATATATATATATATGTATATATATATATATATATATATATAATCTCGGCTAACTTACGACAAATGGATTGATAGATAAAATATTTGTTTTGTAAGAAAATTGCAATTACTAGTAATGCAGAAACTAGTGAACCAAAAGCATTTATAGCAGATGAAGAAATTTCAAAAGCTTTACAACAACCAAACTCTAGTGTGATTAATTCCCCCAAAACAATTATGCCTGCTCCAAATCTGTGCAGACAACTAACGCGAAAAAGTAATATAATCCTAGTTATTTTTCATACGTTCTGTCTAGTAGTGCTAAAGTATAATACTTAGATTCCCTTTGCTTACTTTGAATAAAATATAAGCAGTAGTTCTTTAGTATTTACAAAGTTCCAGAGAAATAAGGAAACAAACCATCAAACTTTCAAAAATATAGATATTTATTTGGAAGAAAGTAAATTTAAAACGTCTAAAGAGCTATTTAAATTCTACAATTCTGTTCAGAAGGATCAGTGCTCTATCTCTTTCCGACAATAATGTATTAAGAATACTAGTTATATTGTTAATGACATTCAAACTAAACTTATTTCACGTATTAAGAAATAAGAGTTATATTGTTAATGACATTCAAACTAGTTAATTACGTTTGATTGTATGTGATACTTATGCATTCCAACTAGATTAGTCTACAGACGTTGCTCTACTAGAAGTCTTACTTGGGTTTCTTAGATATCACTATAACAAAACATTTAGTTTTTCTTTTGTTTGCGAATGTTTAGAGGATTACATACCACAGGAAATGTCATATTAATCGTAAAGATATCTTTAACAAAGCACACGATATTGGGTAAAAAAAAATGTTCAGTATATTGAGATGGAGCAAAAGCAATGATGTGAAAACTAACTGGCACTGCAGAACGAATCTAGAAGGATGCAAAAAATGCAAGCATTAATTCCATATATGCATGTGACAAAAATTATTTCGGTTTCATTAAAGAAAGTTTTCTCCGAAACACTGCAGATTATCATCTAATCACCAGTCTTTTAGGCCTTGTGTGAAGATATGGTTGGTTTCCATAACATTATATTTTACATATAAAATTTAGATGTCTATCACAAGGAAATATTCTTGTGAGAATAGTAGAATTTAGGAGATAATTTTGGTCTTATTTTATTGCTAAAAAAAATCGATTATTTGAGAACAGACTAACAAATATGAATAACTATCAAGGATCGAATATTTAGTTTGTAGCGACAGGGTTAAATATTAACAGTAAAAATGTAAATTTAACATTTTACCCTTTAAATAACATTTTTATAAAAAATATTTAGTTATCGCTGAAACATTGCTATTTTCTTCAATAAATAAATGGAATTCACATTTATTGTATTTAGAATTAATATGATAAGTCCTAATCTTCTTTTTGCATATTATTTTATTATTAATTATTTCTGGGCTTTTTCATAAATAAGATAATCCGAAGAGGACGATGAATAATGGGAAGGCAGCAGAATTTCATATCAAAAATCGACGCTGAAGGAATCTCACTTTTGATAAAGGAGGAAAAGGTTGGAGCAAGGGAGGCTCAAAACTCCAAGTTTTTTTGCCTCATCAACCCTACGGGGAGAATTCGATAAAGAATTTCACACCGGCACCAAGAAGACTTGATGTCGTGCTAACCGCCCCCCCCCCCATCCCCGTCCTCCCTCTAAGGAGTCGCGAAGCTGAAATGAACTGAACTGCCACTCATCTAGTCTCGCTTCAACTATGTCGGTCCACTTTGATAGACATAATTGGGGACGTAAAGGAAAGCAGGTTTGAGGATTAGCCCACTGTGGAACTCTACGGAAGAGAACGCCCGGTTACGAGGCGATGCTGAAAGCTTTGGGGAAGAGTTCGCTCTAATCTCTAAGGGTAGCTTCCGGCCAAGACCACAGGGGGACACACAACCGTCCCTGTGTAAGTTGGAAACAGCATCGATATCCAAACCCCAGATGGGGCGGCACCCCGGTTGGTGGTAGTTGATTCTATCACCGCCCATCATCAAGTCCGCCACTCGTCACCCATCTGAGGGGCCTCGCCCGGGTCCACCCTCCATCATTCATCCCCCCCCCATTTGGCAGTTCAGTTCACGTAAGCTTAGCGACGAGGTAGAGGGAGTCTCCAAATAACCCTATACAGAAGACCACGAAGAAGAAGAGGTGCATCTTATTGAGCAACAGCAAATTACCCACAACGAGAGCATCTGTTATAACCAACAAACAGTGCTGAGGGGCCACTCTCAAGAAGAGATGGTCCAAGACCACACGACCCGGATTCCTCTGCGGGTTGTTGACGGGCAACCCAAGCCCAGCAGGGAATCCACTTTCGAGGCCATGTACGGCAAACTGGGAATTGCCATGGTGAGGCTCCTTGACATATCGTCGGGCTACATTGCGATATGCGAAAAGGAGAAGGATATCGAAGACATATCCAAGGATAAGGCAGTCGATGCCCTTCGAGCCATAGGACTGCAGCCAGCAGTGCCACCCCAGATCCTGGCGCACAGAAGCGTAGTATGCCGCCGGATCGACCCGTGGATTGGGCAGCATACCGCGGAAGAAATTAAAGAAGAGATAGAGCTACGGCAGGCCTGGGCTAAGGTAGCCGAAATAATAAAATTTAAAAATAGGAGGGACGGTGGCGATTACACGCACGTGTTCAAGGTGGTCTTCTCGGAGACTACCATGGCACAGAAGGCGAAAGAGCATGGTCTACTAATGTTCAACGCCAAAATTAGCGGAGAGCAGGTGGAAAAGGGAGAGTTCACCCCGGTCCAGTACTGTTTCAAGTGCTACAAGATGGAGACCCACGCCACCAAGGACTGCAAGGAGCCACAAGAAACTTGCTCCAAATGCAGCCAGCTTGGCCAAAATTGGCGCAATTGCGTCAGCACCACGGAGAAATGCGTGAGCTGCGGGCAGGGTCACCGAACAATGGCCATGTCATGCCCTGCAAAAAGGGACGTAATGAGAAAAAAACAGGACGCCAAAAAGAACGAAGTAACGCGCAGGGCGAACACGTCCTACGCCCAGGCAGCAAAGGCAGCCATCTCAGAGGTGGATGCCAGAAAAACATACCTCAAAATAGAGAACGAGGGATCGACGAAAATTATGACGTGCATACTTCATGCACACGTCATGAATCTGGCTCGCCCGGGCACATTCGCCACTGTTTTGAACCAGATGCTGGCCAAAAACGGGAGGGAACAAATGTGGTTCCCGGATAACCCCCCTTCTGGGGATGTACTGCATTTGCAGATGACTCCAAAGGCCCAGCAGAGTGCGGAGCAAGCTAAAGCTTGCAAACAGCCATCCAATAAATCGAATAAAGAAGCAGTCGAGGCGAAAACTCCTGCTCCCACCCAAATCAAGTCAAGCACGGCGAAACACTCGAACTCGGAAACAAGCAGTTCATCGGAGTCTTCGGACTCCTCGGACGCGTAAGCAACTAAACCCCAGGAAAAGAAGGGAAAAAAGAAGAGAGCGAAGAGATTGCGGGCAAATTACATCAACCTAAAAGTATACGCCTGCGATCAATTCCCCTTCCCAGAGGAAATGGAACCCAGCCGTATCTTCCAAGGCATTAAAGCAAAGAGCTACAAATGGGAGTACGACTCTGAGGTAAACCCTGGAACAGTGGAAGAGGCCCTGCTCGCACAGAATGTTATCCTTCATCATAACACATGCGAGCAACTCTCTAACGCTGAATTCAGAAAGAAGAAGAATGGGAGAAAGAAGAACGTCACCCAAAAACACTAGGTGACAGAAAATGGAGATAGTAAGCAACAGAATGAGGATTCTGACACTCAACGTGAATGGATGGAAGGAGAAGGCCACGGCATATGGTAACATATTCCGTGTGCTTGACCCCGACATCATTCTCATCACAGAGCACGGTATCGACACTACAGCTGGTCGCATTAAAATACCGGGCTACAGAGTGGTCATGAAGAACCATTCCCAGGAAAGGTTTGATGGTGCTGCAATAGCTGTCAAGAGGAACATCTCCTTTAAACAACTAACAAAACTCGATGATGCCTTTGTGGCAATCGAAGTACACACCCTGGTAGGAGACCTCGTGATAGCTGCAGCATATTAACCCCCTCGATGAGCATATCTCCTGTTATGCAACTTTTACACACTGTTCGGGCACCGCAGAATGGCATTCTTAGGGGGAGACCTAAATGCCAGATGCCGTGCGGCGGGCTATGGTAGCACCAACGATAGAAGCCGAAACTTGGAATTGATTATGGGAAGAAAGAACATTCAAAGGATAGGGCCGGATTTTCCGACCTATATCACTTCCAGATCAGCAACTAAGCCTGACATAATCTTAACAAGTGAAGGCTTCCATTTCAACTACCATAGTGAGCCAGGCCCAACAGTCCCTAGTGATCACATAGCGATTCTCAAAACAGTATCTCTCGCACCAATCCAGCTCCCAGCCCCTCTCCGGAAAAATTACGCCCTGGCCAACTGGGATCGCTACAAGCAGCGACTCAGTGACTATGCGCCAGCTGACCTCAGCACGGCGTCGTTAGAGAAAATTGACAGGGAGTTGGAGAGGATAACAACGTCCATACTAAACGCGGACCGCGAGAGCATACCCGTAACAGGTTATAAAACACCTCCTCAGCCCAGATGGACAGAGGAGATGAGAGATATCGCTCGCGTTCACAGGGAAGTGTACGAAGAAGTACGACGGGAGGGTCCCAGCCGGGAAAGGAGCTTGCTGCTTCGACGCCTAAGCTCAGAGCTTAGAGAGGCCATCAACCTCCAGCAGGAGGAAATATGGAACAACTTGATAGCCAAAGTCGAAAGCGAACTTAGCCCGGCTAAGTTCTGGCGCCAAGTCAGGAACTTAAAGGGACTTACTCCAAGACCCAAGGCTCGGATAAAGGAGAACGAAGACTACATAGAGAACCCGGTGGTTCTCGAGGATATGTTCAGGAACTTCTGGAAAAGCGTTTTCAGGATTACCCCCGAGGAAAACGCTGAGTTTGACCAGGAATTCGAAGGCCAACTGATTGAACAACTAAATCAGGAAATGCATCGCACGCACCCACTACAGCAAGTCGAAGAAGGCAGGGAAATGGCGGGCCATGGACGTCCCATAACATCAGAGGACGTCATGGCCACTGTAAAAGCCTTTCGACAAAAGGCACCAGGCTGGACGGGTATCACCAGAAACAACTTGGTTAACGCCCCGCAGCAGATCATTCAGGGAATCGTTAATATTTACAACGCTTCCCTGAACACGGGCTACTTCCCGGAAGGTTTCAAGATTGCGAAGATGATGTTCATACCCAAGGGAGGTAAACCCCCTGATCAACTGGTAAACTACAGGCCAATCGCCCTGCTGGAATTCGTTGCAAAAGTCTACGAGAGACTCCTAGCTGACAGGCTTCAAGAGCAACTTGCCGAGCTGGGAGCCCACAACCCTCAGCAGCACGGGTTCCGCAAGGGACGAGGAACGGAAACAGCCCTCGCCCTTCTTGCGGAGAAACTCGCTTGCAGTAAAGCTGAGAGGCGGTACGTAGACGTGGTGCTGCGTGATGTAAAAAAGGCCTTCGATAAGGTTTGGCTGAAAGGATTACAGTACAAGATCCTCAACCTCCAGCTTAACCCACTCATGGAAAGGATCCTTTGCAACTATATCTCCGATAGGAGAGCCCGAATTTCAATCGAGGGCTGCAAAGGACCCAAATTCGAACTTGAGGCGGGAGTTCCACAAGGCAGCTGTCTCAGCCCTCTGCTGTACCTCGTGTACACAATAGACCTGCCTGCTCTAGTGAGGTACGATTCGATGTATTTGCAATATGCAGACGACATCACCCAAATCGTCCTGAGTCCATTCAGGAACTCTGGAAGCCAGGCGAGGGCGACAGCTGTCGAAATTGAAAATATCAATAGATATGAAAGAAAGTGGAAAATTAAGACCAACCGCCAGAAGTTCACGATCATTCCAATGAACCGCCGGAAAGTTGATGACGTCGTCGTCAATAACGAGAACTATCCGTACTCCAACGAGGGTAATGTCCTGGGCTTACGACTCTTCAAATCGGGATATAAGACGCACATGAAAATCAGAGTCTCCCTAGCCAAACGAGAGCTGAAGAAACTTTACCGTTTCCGAGGCCTCAGCGTGCCTAACATCAAAAAGCTGTACATGGCCTTGGTACGCTCAGTCCTGGTGTACCCGGCCGTGATCACGCAGATGGCAAGCTGTACCTCTCTCAGAATTATGCAGAGAGTGCAGAATAAAGCCACGCTGCTGATTACAGGCACGCGAAGGATCGACCGTACTCGGCAATCGATTCTTCACCAAAGAATCGGTCTAAAGCCGATCAATACGGAGATCCAAAGGCTAGGGAGAAAGACATGGGACAAGATAGACCAAAATATACTCCCGAACATGAACCTGAATATTAATATTCGTGCAAACCGGAGACGCGCTATAGGTAGAACTGCTCTGTTCCCAAGTAGTAGAACCTGCGCGAGAGAAGTGGTACTACCTATGTTTACATAGTGTTAGTCCACTACTCTAAAGTACTATGATTTTAAAACTCAAAAGTTTGACAATTAGTCCAACCAAATCAACAATTTTGAATAACAATTGAAAAAAGAGGCGAAGTGCCCACATTAAAGTCCCCTCCTCCTCCCCCCCAAATATAAACATAGTAAGAATTAAAAAATTAAAACTAAATTTAAATATAAAAGAGGCGAAGTGCCCAATCCTAATAATCAAAATTTAAGAATAAAAAGAGGCGAAGTGCCCAATTCCCACTACCCATTTGATAACAAGATAACAAAACAAAGTCAACAAAAATCAAACGATGAAAAGAGGCGAAATGCCCAAATTAAATAGATTACAGAGAACTCAAAATTGAGATTCATTCAGCATGAAAAACAACCTTGAAAGGCTTGAATGCTTCAAAGGAGGAAATACCTATTACATAAATATATATATATATATATATATATATATATATATATATATATATATATATATATATTATAACGGAGAAAACTGGCTGTCAAAGACAGTCAGCTACTTTTTGACGGAGGAATTTTTATTTATAAACAAAACAAGAAGAATGCTAGGGATGCCCTAACACCAGGGCAAACTAGGAAACATATTCACACCTTTATATACCTACCACACAATGTCACCACTTTAACCTAAATTAAATTAAATTAAATGAATAATGGGCTACTACACGCGTGAAGAGCTACACGCTGACTTTGTGGCAGGGAGACGCGAACACTGCGACGGCCGCTCCCAGCGCCCACTGGTGCATTACCTCCTCTCCATCCCAGCCACCGCCTCACTCAGGCCAGAGCCAGCGCCAGCCTCTCACCCTGTAAGAGGCGCCCTACTGAGGGCGCGAGATGCAAGAGCCGCCCAGGTGCTCCACCACACACCGACAAACGAGCTGCTAGAGGTGCTGAGAACAGCACCCCGTCCTCGCTGATCGCCGCCACCCACTAGCAGCAGACAAGCCACGCGTGGGACACGACACTCCGCCGCATCTTGCTGCACGCCAACACCGGTGGGCTCACCGCTTTGTGTAATGTGTACGCTTATGTTATGTTTATTTATATATTATTATGTCATATATTATTATTGTATTTGTATTATATCATTTATAAATGTATTCTATTGCACAAAAAAAACTATACAAACAAGACGATGAAGAAGAAGAAAAGGCTGAGAATAAGGAGGGATCCTCCTCTTGACAACGACGAGGGCTCCTGCACCTGTACATGAGCTACGAAGAGCAGGTCCAAACCCCCCCAAGTCCTCCCCCCCTCTGGAGAAGGAAAGCCCTTGAAACAGTAAAACCACCCCGCCAGCCCCCAAGAAGAATTAGTAGAAGCATATGTAAAAACAATTCCCATGTTATGGAACGCACTGGAGATATTGGAAATTAATACCAACGCTGGACGACGAAAAGGACTCTTTACGGAAATGTATTTAGAGGAATTGATCCAGACATCATCTTAATTTCGGATCACGGGATCGACACGCGTATTGCAGAAATGAAAACCTGGAACTACGATGTGTTGATCACGAATTATTCGCAGGAGCAGTTTGACGGTGCCGCTATTGCAATAAAGAAAGGGATTAAATACAAGCAAATAAGAAATCTAGAAGAATCCTACCTCGCGATTGAGGTCGAACGCGACATAGAAGAGTTGGTCATTGCTACCGGATATCAACCACCATGAATAGACGTGTGACCAATTCACACTCTCACTGGCCTATTTGGCAGAAGAGCCCCAAATATATTAATGAGGGTTCTGAACGTCAGAGGCCGAGAATCCGGTTACAGGATCTTCAACGGTATAGGAAGAAGCCTGGACCTATTGCTGCACAGAAATATTGTCCAGCGAATAGGCCCCGACTTCCACACCTTTCCTAGAGCAGGAAGTGCCACAAAACCAGACATCTCTCTGGTGAATCGTCAGTTGCCGTTCAATTACTAAATGCAATCAGTCCAGGTACCCTGTAGTGACCAGATAGAGATCCTACTCACTATCAACAGAAACCGTACACAAGTTCTAGCTGTAGTCAGAAAGAACTACAGAAGAGCGGACTGGACATGGTACGCGCGTCTTCTCGAAACCTACGATCCACCCATCTTGGACGAGGCAACTCTCGATGAGATTGACGATGCACTCAACGACCTCAATTACCATCTCATCAACGCAGATAGGGCTTGTATCCCTAAATCCGAGTATAGGACCATCTCTACCTACAGATGGACCGAATACATGAAGAATTGATACTGTGATCTGAAACTATTGTACGAGATCAACATCAGGAATGCATCAGTTTACTCAATGCAACGAAGTAAAGAAATCAAAGAAGAACTCATCAGTTCATCCTCGCAAAACAATGGAGAAGATGGGATGATGCGATCGATAGCTTCGATTACGAAGCAACTCCCAACGAATTTTGGAAAGAGATCAGAAGTCTCAAAGGATCGACTGGGAAGAAGAAGATCGAACTACAAAAAGAAGATGGAAACATCGAAACGGAAGAAGGAAGAATTGAACAGCTATTCCGAAGTTATTGGGAAAAGATATTCAGTATAATTGAGGAGGAAAACGAAGACTATGACCTAGAATTTGAAAGCAACATCATGGACGAGCTTAAAGAAAAAATACACAAGACGCACCCTCACCACCAGGTGGATAGACAGCACGACGGAGACGCCGACCTTAACGAGATCTCACTCGTGGATCAGGACACCTCACTTCGTTCTTGTGCTTGCATAAACTCAGATAAATCTACCACCATCTCCGCCGTCGTGCCATCGACTTCTTTAAGTCCCCTATGGAAAAAGTTACTGCACTCCTTACTCCGGTGTGCCAGCCAACTGAGGTCAAGCATAACGTGACTCATCACATCCCTACCACCGAACTTCCTCTGTATGCCAAACTCCGACGACTTCCGCCAAAACGGTTAAAAAACCAGATGAATTCCAGCATATGTTGGACTTAGGGATCATCAGACCTCCTAGGAGCAATTGGTCTTGAGCGCTTCACATGGTATCCAATAAGATTTGAGACTGGCGCCTCTGCGGTGACTTTATCGGCCTCAATGCCATTGTCATTCCCAAAAGGTATGCCGCTGCTCATATATAGGATTTTACGGCTAATCTACATAGGTGCACATTCTTCTCAAAGATTGACCTGGTGAAAGCTTTTAACCAGATTACTGTCGATCCGGCCGACGTTTGCAAAACTGCCAACATCACCCTATTCGGGCTATTTAATTGGTTGTACATACCTTTCGTCTCCCCATTGCTGCTCAAATCTCTTAACGCTTCATTCACAAAGTGACTTATGGATTACCCTTCTGTTTTTTATTTGTATATGGATGAGCTTGTGATTGTTATCTCTTTGGCCGACGAGCACCAGCCCCATGTTGAAGCTCTGCTTTCCTGCCTTCATAGAATATGGCCTTCACATTCATCCAGAAAAATGCTTGTTTAGTGTCCCAGATCTTGACTTCCTGGGACACCATATTAGTGCAAACTGCGATAGTCCTACTACAGAGAAAGCAGAAGCCATTACTGATTTTCCACGCTCTGACTCTCAACGCAAGCTCCTTCAGTTCCTTGGTATGGTAGATTCTTCCCACAGGTTTGTCAAGCAATTTGAAGGTATTCTAAAGCCCTTCAACGAACTCCTACGACCTGCGAAGAAAGGTGTGAAATCTGTCAAGTGGAATGATTTGGCAACTACCACCTTTGAGAAAGCCAAAAGGCTGTGAAGGAAGCCGTCCGTCTTTATTATCCTGTCCCTGATGCTAAAAAATATATAATGACAGATGCGTTAGATTTGGCCGTCGGCGAAGTCTTGCAGCAGAGAGTCGCCAACATTTGGATCTCTATTGTTTTCTTCTCGAAGAAACCTCAACCATCTGAGACTCAGTAAAGTATCTTTGGCAGAGAACTTCTCGCTATTTATCTCAGCTCGCCCGACAGTGTTCGAATTTATGTGCCTCGCGCTCTCCATCGAAATGATTTTGCTAATTTTCACTTGACACTCAGAGTGGTCTCTCGGTTTTACATTCAGCCTTCGATGAACCAGACCATCCCTCAGTGGACTCGCTGTTGTCCTCAGTGTCAGAAGTACAAGGTAACGTCACATGTCCATTTGCCACCGGACAAATCTTTTAGCCCATGATGTTCAATTTGACCATGTCCACCTGGAAGTCGTCGGGCCCTTGTGCATTTCTGACAACTACAGTTAAAACTCGCTCGTAATATTTACTCACTGGGAGGGACTATTGTAGTAACATGTATACATATTCAATGTAAAAAATGTAAACTTTTATAGTTTACTCTTTAAATAGCATCTTTACAAAAAATATTTATTTACTACTCAAACATTGCGGTTTCATTAAATAAATGTAATTTACATTCATTGTATTTAGAATTATTTTGATATTTCCTAATCTTATCTCTGCATATTATTTCATTATTGATTATTTCCATATTTTTCATAAATAAGATAACCTATGTAATTTTAATAAATCGATGCTGACATAATACTTATTTCGGAACACGGAGTTAACACGGATAGGGACATAATCAAGATATGGAACTATGACGTGTTGACAGTGAACTATTCTCAAGAACGATACGACGGGGCAGCCATTGCGATAAAGAAGGGAATCAAATTCAAGCAACTCAGGAACTTGAAAGAATCCTACCTCGTCATAGAGGTAGAGATAAGCCTGGAAAAGATGGTCGTTGCCAGGGGATACCAACCTCAAAGACACGACTATTTGCCGAACCACACTATCGCGAGTATACTCGGGCGAAGGGTCCCTACGATCTTTATGGAGAACCTGAACGCACGCTGTGCCGAGTCCGTGTATGCCCGAAGCAACGGTATAGGCAGATGCTTGAATGCTTTCCTGGACAGGAACATCGTCCAGAGACTGAACCCCGACTTTCCAACCTTCATCACGAAAAAGTGCGCCACCAAGCCAAACATCTGCTTGGCCAACTTCCTCTTACCCTTTAACTATCACATAAGCCCTGAAGTGACACCTTGTAGCGACCATATATGAATTAATCTACATATAAACGTTAACCCTATAATGGTACTATCACATACGAGGAAGAATTACAGCAGGGCGAATTGGGATAATTACGAGCGAATGCTAATAAATTACATCCCAGCGAACCTCGACGAAGCAACGCTCGAGGAAATAGAGGAAGAAATGGAGCAACTCGAGACCCAGATGATAGAGGCTGACAGAGAGTCGATTCTCAAAAGTACATACAAAACGATCTCAACATACAAATGGACCGATCGTATGGAAGGTTTACACCGTGAACTGAAAGGATTGTATCAGGTGAGCATCAACACGGGAACATCCCGTGATATAATGTACCGTATGAGAGAGATAAAGGAATAACTAAAAATTCTAATTTACCAACAACAAGAGGAAAAATGGAATGAAGCTATACATCGAAGAACTAATAGCGGAGCAACACCGAAAGAATGCTAGGTGAAAATCAGGAGAATGAGAGTAAAGCCCCAGAAGAAAAAGATGGAATTAGAAGACGACCAAGGTAAAATTAAATCGTAGGAAAATGAAATGGAGGAGATTCTCAGGCAATACCAGGAACAGATTTTCAGAATCAGTGAAGAAGAAAATGATGACTTTGACATAGATTTTGAAAATTAGATTATAGACGAGCTGAATGAGATCATTGAGAGGATACATCCTACCCACCAAGTGAACAGGCAGGAAGGATAAGAAGAAAGAGTGACGCTAAAAAGAACTAGAAAGCGCGCTCCACTCCTTTAAGCAAAAAGCTCCAGGCCGGTCAGGCTTGACAAAGTTAAACTTCATCAAAGCACCAAGATGCGTGTGGGAAGGTTTACTCAATATCTTTAATGCCTGCCTAAATGTAGGCTACTTTCCCGACGCATACAAAACGGCAAAAATGATCTTTATTGCCCAACCTGGAAAACCAACGACGAGGAAGGAGAGTTATTCCCATTAGGAAGAAAAAAAACAGCTGATGTGAGAGTGGAGGATACACGTTATCCCTACACAAACGAATGCAATGTACTCAGGATGAAGATTACTTCTAACGAGTACAAGAAGCACCTCACAGAACTGATCCAAAGGGCAACTTCGGCAGACAAAACCCTCTACAGCTTCAGAAACCTCAACCAAAATAACACCCTCATATATCCCCCTGCAACTCTGTTCGGGGCCTCTAAAACAACACAAAAAGAGTTGCAGAAGATACAAAATAAGTGTATGTATCTTATTACCAATACATGAAGGAGGGAACTGAGGAAGCAAGTGGATCTGCACAGAGCGGTGGACATCAAACCGCTCAATACGATATTAAAGGAAAGAGCGTCAGATACGAAAGAGAAAATTACAATGTAGAGCAACGAGGAAATTAGACCACTCATCGCAAAAAACCAACAAAGTCCCAGTCACGCAAGATTCCCAAGCAGCGTAAGCAAGCTTGGAGACGCAATTGTCCCAATTTTGCATAGGAATAAACTATCGACCAAAACCGATTGTGAGGGTATGGAACGTACATACTCGCATGCCACCAGACAATCGTGGGAACGAAAGAAATTTGTCGTTTGAGTTGACCTTCATCTCCTCTCTGCCCCCCCCACCACCCTTCCCTCAACTGTCGACAGGAAGTCTGACGAAAGAAAGCCTATCTCACAGAGAAGCCTTAATTCTATTTGCCTTCTTTATGATACCATGGAGATTATTCAGAAGGCGCTGCGATAAGCGAATTGTCGTGAATGGAATCTCTCTTTCAATTTCCCACAATCCGCGGTATAAATAACATCGCCGTTCATCTCTCTAGAGCAGTGTCCCAAACCTACTCGCGTAACGCGTAACCCTCACGTTGAACGAGAGTCGTTGCCGTAACGTATCGACTGCCAACGCGCCGCCGAGTCAACTTGGTCGCTGTCTCAAAATGTTCCTGAGGTAAATCCCGCCTCGCAGAGTCTGTGACTAGAAGAATACGCTCTGTTGCTCAACGTAACTTGAAAAAGAAAAGGAACATCCAAATAGCTACTTGAAGTTACTATTTGTTAGTGTCACATCCAGTTAGGAGTGAACTAACCGGAACTGCAGTCAACAGCCCCGAACCCGTCTTCTTATCCTCTCTCTCCCCTAGAACTCGTGTTAACCCCACCCAAACCACCCTGTCTGGACCTGAGTAGTCGTCTCTCCAATCCATCACAATTAATGGTAATCTGTAAAGCCAGTGTCCCTCTATTCTTAAATTACCTATTTAATTAACAGTGATTGATACTCCCATTGAGTCATTATAAATCTAGACGCTTAACGTCAGTGTTCAATATTTAAACCTTAATTTTGCCTGTTAACTATTGCTAACTATTGCCTGTTAACTATTGTGTAAAGTAAAGTTTATTTTTTGTACGTGTGTTTATTTGTGGCTCCTTTTTGACGTACCCTTGGCAAGACTTCAATTAAGAATCCCTTCGGCTAATTTATTCAACCTGTATTATGCACTCTTAGAATTCAACAATCACAAACCTCCCCCCAGTAACAAGTGGGACTTTTATAGTGAGAATCCTGGCTACGGTACAACCCGCCTCTAACCAGCTTTCGCACGTTCAGTAGGAATTAAAGCCTACCTATATATATATATATATATATATATATATATATATGATCGTAGATTGAGTCATAGAGTCAATACCATCGACTTAAACAAAAGCGGTGTGTCCAGATCAAGGACTAGAATAATTATTGGACCAGACTATGAGCAATTCTATGACAGTGATGATGAAAAGCAACCAATAATGATGAACCAAACCGATTTTACCTCAAGATCAAAGAAGAGCAAAACAACCTAGTGAAGACAACGAAGAAAAACAAACATAAAATGAAGAAAATAAGTAAGTACGAAACATAGAACACACAAAACAGAAATACTAAACAACCAAAGATGAATATAGTAAAACCGTTATAAAACCAAATAAGAAACACGTAGGATTTGATGTAGAAACAAAAAACCATAAAATTACTTTAAACAAGCAAACTACACGTCAGGTTAATATATAAAACGCAAAATAGTACAAGAATCCAAAGATTTGAACGCCTTATAATAATATATATATATATATATATATATATATATATATATATATATATATATATATATATATATACATACATACATACTTGTCTAAAAATATATGCATATATAAAAGACAATACTAAATAAACAAACAAAGAAGAGATTAGCCTGATCTCCAGGCACCTTTGCAAATCTTGCAACCCTCAAACTTCCTTATTTCACCACTATCATCAAGCCACACTATTCTAATACACCTCTATCTCTCACACTCACATACTGACCACTTACCAAAGATCCAAGATCCAATAAATAAGTGGACTGCGTAGAACTCCTGGCATACACACTCCGGCAATTACCTCTGAATTCGATAAAGGAAGAAAAATTTGGGGGAATTTCCAAAGACTCATCCGAGAATTGGAGGCGTTCGGACGAACTGATATCGAGCTCTCACACTCGAGCGACAAGCTTACGCTACTTTAGCTTTACAACGCCTGACCTTTTGGAGAAGAAAGAAGATCAGAGAATTACAAGAGCATTTTGCACATCGATCTTTACGCCAGAAATCTACCTCTCTCCAACGCCATCTTTTCCTCTACGGGTACCAACATGGAGAGTTACAGAAGGCTAATCATAATCAGAAGGCCAATAGATACTCTTATTAAAGAACAATCAAATCAAGTTTGGAACAACATAATAAGCAAAATGGATGTCGAAACAAATCCAAGGAAATTCTGGAGAGATTAAAGAAAACTACGAGGATCACAACCAAAGGAAAATATAAAACTGAAAATACAGGACCAGGAAGTGCAAAAAAACAGAAAAACTCCAAGAGTACTTCCAAAATTACTGGAAAAAAATATTCTCGATATCAACAGAGGAGACCAAGAATATGACATGGAGCACAAAGAGGAAATCCTATAAACTCTAGAGGCTCAACAAAAGTGCACTGCACCATATAGATACGTCGACAAGGAGAGACGCCAGCCCATGGGTGAGGGAATGCCCTTCACAATGGTTGAATACCAAACAGTCATAAAATCATTTAAAAAAAAAGCACCAGGTCAAAGCGGCATAACAAAGGCACATATAATAAATGCTCTTGAAAATGTGCATGAATCGATAGTGAAAATTTTAAATGCTTGCTTTAATATTGGGTACTTTCTCCCAACCTTTAAAATGGCAAAGATGATCTTTCTACCGAAGCCGAGAAAACCAAAACACCAAGTCGGAAGCTACCACCCGAGCTCGCTCTTGGAATATCTGGGTAAAGTCCTAGAAAAACTCCTAAACGACAGGTTAATAAAACACATTACAGAAAATAACCTGTACAACCCACACTGACACGGGTTCAGGAGCAAGCAAGGAACGGATACCGTGCTGGGATTATAACAGAGAAAATTGCCACATAAACAGCGCGAGGCAACAGAGTAGACATAGTACTTCGCGATGTTGCTAAAGCCTTCGACAAGGTGTGGTAGCCCGGCCTAAAAGCAAATATCTGCAGCCTTATTCTGCAAATAAATGTTTGCAAAACATTATGCAACTACCTGGATGAAAGAAAAGCAGTAGTACAAATAAACGGCCAAACAGGCGACCATATCGACCTGCAAACGGGTGTCCCCTGGGGAGAATGTCTCTCGCCAACGCTGTACACAATTTACACCAGAGACCTTCCACAACCAACTCACGAATGTGCGATGTTCATCCAACTATCGGATGACATCACACAAATAATCCCCAACGACAGGAAGAACTCCCGAGACATAGCTAAAAGAACAGAGAGGGAAATAAAAAACCCGGAATGACTACGAAAAAAAGAAGCAAAATAAAAACAAACAAAGATATATTCAAATTAATACCCGTAAACAGACCGAAAACAGCTTCAGTACGAGTCGATGAAGAAGCATATGCATACTCCACGGAAGGACGCGTCCTCGGTCTAAAACCAACAACAGGGTATACATGCCACAGAACGCAGATAATCGACGAAACAAAAATTACCATGTCGGCGCGGTACAGATTTAAACCTATCTAATAAAAACCAAAGAAAATTATACATGGCCCTAGTTCGTCCCAAGCTCCTTTACCCAATAGTACCGATGAATAGGTTAAGTAAGACACAATTAAAAAGGGGCCAACGTATTCCAAATCAAGCCACAAGATTCATCCCGAACTCAAAAAGACAGGATCGCATACCATCAGAACTCCATCGAAGAAATGCAATAGAACCCGTAAATATACGAGGGTCAGGCAATAAGTTTTGCGAATCGGTAGGGCAAAACAGAGTAAGGGAGATGGCTGTTTGTGGGCGTGTTAAGACAAGTTATGACAAGTCAGAACCTGCAGCCGCACGCTCCTGCCTCGTCTATTTAAGAAGCAGTAGCTGATCGCAGATCGTCAGTCACAGATTTTTTAACAATGGAGAAGGTTGAGCACCGCGCAGTGATCAAATTTTGGACCAAAGAAGACAAGAATGCAAAAGAGATCCATGAACGCATGGTTTTAGTGTACACCGACACCGCCCCTTCCTATGCAACCATTGCTCGCTGGAATAAGGAGTTCCGCCATGGTCGTGAGTCCCTTGAAGATGACCCCCGTACAGGACGCCCGTCAGACGTGACCAACGAGGACATTGTGGCCCGTGTAGAGAGGATGATCCTCGAAAATCGACGGGTGAAGGTCGAAGAAATCGAGCGACAACTTGGAATATCACATGGAAGTGTTATCAACGTCATCCACGACAATTTGGCCATGACCAAGGTCTCTGCCCGTTGGGTCCCTAGAAACCTCACGCCCCATGATCGACTTCAACGTCGTCGAAGTCAACAAGGCCAGAGTTGCACAAGCTGCCCTGCGCGAGTGCGGATCCGAGGAGTTCAACGATCCTCCCTACAGTCCAGATCTGGCCCCTAGCGACTACTTTTTATTCCGCCAGCTCAAGGCTGCACTGCGTGGACGCCGGTTTGAGGATGATGAAGATGTCCAGCTCACCGTCCAGGAGTGGATTGAACAACAGTCGGGAGATTTCTGGTTGTCGGGAATTCGAAGCCTCAGGGACAAGTGGCGCAAGTGCATTGGGTACGAGGGTAGTTATATTAAAAAATAATAAAACACTTTTCCACATATCTCGTTTCCTTATATCCGAATTGCAAAACTTATTGAATGCCCCTCGTAACTCTACAAAAACGAACAACGAAACTGTGGGAAAATATAAAAAGCATAATTCTCCCAAATGAAATTAACCGAATAATAGTAACCGAAAATGAAATCCGGCGAATGACATAGAGGGACTTGAAACTGTCTCTATGTAAGTTGGACGCATAGTAGAACATCTAAAACCCCGATGGGGCGGCACCCCGGATGATGGGAGTTGATTCGAGTACCATCTTCCAAAAACTCCGCCATATTTCACCCCTCGGAGGATCCCACCCAGGCTCATTCGCCCATCCTTTCATCCATTCATTTTTCATCCTTAGACAGCAACTTTAATCCGGACATGTAAACTGCTGATAGAGGCAGGGGATATTCCCCACTCATAAAAAAAAAATTGAAATAATTTTTTGTCCCAGGAAAAATTTGAAATACAGATGAAAAATACAACAAGGACATCCAACAATAAGAAGAAACCTCTAGAACTGAGGGGTAAGCCCCCCTTGGGCCAATGGATAACTTAGAAGGAGCAAAGAGGGTACCTCTCAAGGCCCTCGAAGGGCACTCGATACCAGATCGGGAAATGACCCTCCATACAATTTATGCAGAAATTGGAGTCATAGTTCCTAGATTAGAAGACCAAAACAATTGATACGTGGCTCTTTGCGTCGAAAAAGACCTAGATAACCTCCTAAGCAAGAATTCTGTAAAAAAACTTTAAAAAATAGGAATCGATGCCAGGATACCTCCTGCCGTCGCAACCAAAAGATGGGTAATTTTCAGAAGGACCCATGAGTATAAGAACATTCATCAAGAAGATATTAAAAACGGAATTGAAAAATATCAAGAATGGGCCAGAGTCGAAGAAATCGTAAAATTCAAGAAACAAAGCGGCCAAGAACATACTCACGTGTTCAAGGCTGTTTTAAAAGAGAAAGACATGGCAGCAAAGCGGCAGAAAATGGTCGTTTATCATTCTACATTAAAATAGCACCAGATCAGATAGAAAGAGAAGCCTTTATCTCTGTACAGGTCTGTTTTTAGTGCTATGCCCTTGATAACCAACCACACAACGAGAGAGTGCACACACCAAAGTATAGAATGTTCCGAGTGCTCCAGCACGGATCACAGATGGGAACAATGCAGAGACTCAGAAAAAAATGTGCTAACTGCAGGAATGCACACCGCACCCTCTCAATGACCTGCCCAATGAAAAAAATAAAAAAAACAAGTAGACCGACATGATAGAAGAAAAAGAAAAGAGAAAAACCACCGCATATGCGGCGGTCACAGCAGCAATACCATTACAGGAACATAAAATAGTCGCAAACATAGAAGAGAACATGAGACCGGACCTTATATTGTGCAGATTACATGCACATTTTGTGAACATGGCAAACTCCAGATCATATTCTAAAGACCTAAATAAGATGCCTACAAAAACGGCTTGAAACCTATGTGGTTTACCGAAAATCCTCCTACAAATGACCTGTACCGAATTTCAATGGCACTAGAAAATGAATTAAACAAAGAAGTACAAATTGCCAAAGAAGAAAGGAAGTAATGAATCAAATTAAAATCGTGAGAGAAAAACCTGAAAAAGAAAAAGAAAAGGCAAAATGTAATACCGTAAAATATAATATAAAGATCTATGGAACCCAGTCCTCACCAGTACCATCAATCAATAAGCAGAAAGATATTGTCCAAGGCCTTACCAAAGGCAAATATAAATAGGACTACAACTCTGATTATGATGAAACCGAAATTAATAATGCCCTTAAGCAGGGACTCATAAAAATCTCAACGAACTCGTGTTTCAACCTGTCAACAGACCAATTCAAGCAGAAACAACCAGGCCACGTCAGATCATCTGGAAATTCATACAAGACCATGGCCGGAAAAAATACAAAAAGATAAGATATCTCAAAACGTGCAATACCTGAAAAATCTAAAGATTTTTACCCTGAATGTAGACGGATAGATAAATAAAAAACTCATATAGTGCGATATCATTAGAAAAATCGACCCGAGCATAGTCATAATGACAGAATATGGCATGGACTCACAAAAGGAATAGATTAAAATCCAAAATTATACAGTCCGAGCCACACACCCTATCCAAACTCGTTATGATGGGACGGCCATGGGAATCAGGAAAGGACTAACATTCACAGAGATTAAAGATCTGGAGGAGCCATACGTAGCCATTAATCTAACAATGACAACGGGGAACCTAGTAGTAGCCGGCGCATACCAACTGCCCCGGCGCTCGTACCTATCAACTCCTAACTTCATCCAAATCTTCCACCGACCGTCATCAGTAATCCTCTTGGGGTCCCTGAACTCAAGGGGCAACTCCGCGGGATACAACACCGATTACAACGGTAAAGGTTAAACCCTGGAACTTCTCCTGATGCAGCACATAGTGCAAAGGGAAGGCCCTGACTTCCTCACTTTCATTACGGAGTGGTCTTCAACCACTCCGGATATCATATTGACGAATCCTAACTTTGCCTTGAACATCCATACCTATCCCAGCACTGCAATAACTTCTGACCATATCGGATTTGTCTCAAAGATTTCCAGCTTACCCATAAAAATAGAAATTCTCTAAAGGAAAGCACCATCCAAGACCAACTGGACCATATGTAGAGGCCATCTAGAGGAGTTTAACATCGCTCTCCTTAAGGACAGTCCCATAGAAGAAAGACAACCACTTAAAGAACATTACTAACCTCATCATAAAAGCAGATAAGTTATATACCCCATAAACCAGATACAGAACTATCTCAGCCCCTCATTGGCCTGAAGAAATTAGAGAAAAAATGGAAGAAGTCTACAGTACCTTCGAAGAAATCCATCGACATGGAAACAATATGGAAAGTTTTGTACGCCTAAGAAACCTAAAAAACTAAACGAACAATCTAATCAGGAGAAGCCTTAATACAACCCGGGACAACCTAATTAGTAATATGGATATACATAGAGATCCCAGAACTTTCTGGAGCCAATAAAAAAGCCAAAAGGTTCAGTCCCAAAGGATAAAATGCACTTAAAGGAAGGATCAGAAGAAAAAATGACGATAAAGAAATAGAAAAACGCTTCAGGGATCACTGGTCTAGGATCTTCTCTATTACACCAGAGGAGAACCTAAACTACGATGTGACCCACGAACAGCAAATTACAGATGAAATAATGAAGAGAGAACCTGAACTCTCACCTTTTATACGGGTTGACGAATCTCGTGAACAAAGGAACGAGGGAAGGCCCTTCACCCTGATAGAACTTAATTCAGCCCTTGCGTCACTTAAGCAGAGAACTCCAGGTATCAGTGGCATCACTTAGAACCACATTCTAAACGCGACCGCCAACATTCAGCTATAGTTCCTCAAAGTATTCAATGCATGCCTAAACACCGGGCACTTTCCATCCGCATTGAAATCAGCGAGGATGATATTCCTTCCCAAATCTGGAAAACCCAAAGGCCATATCGAAAGTTATAGACCAATCTCATTATTAGAATTCATTGGAAAATTACTGAAGAAGCCGCTCAATGAAAGGCTACTAAACTACCTAGAAGAAAACGAGATGCAAAACCACCAGCAACTCGGATTCAGGAAACAGCTGGGCACAGCGACCGTACGAGCAGTCATTGCCGAAAGATTGCAGTCGACCTTGCAAGATTCAACTGAGAGGACCTAACACTCCGCGATGTTGCCAGAGCGTTTGATAAGGTATGGGTTCCATGGCTAGAAGTAAAAATAGTCCAGCTTGGCCTCAAACCGATCCTGACCCGAATTCTCTGTAGCTATCTCGAAGGGAAGAAGGCAAAACTATCAATAAACAACTTCACTGACGATGCCTTCATCCTTAATACAGGGGTCCCGCAAGGATGATTTCTCAGCCCTACGCTATACAAGGTGTATACTAGAGACCTGTCCCCAACCCTTGGAAGAAAGTGCATTGTATATTAAACTGGCGAACGATGTCTCGCAAATCATCGCTAGCGAACGAGAAAATCTAAGGGAATTTTACCACGTATATCCAGAGAAATAAAAAATATAAACAACTTCGAAAGAACCCACAAAATAAAAACTAATAACAAGTTCCCAAAACATCCCCATATAAAAACGAGGCAAGGCCCTCGGCCTGAAAAAAAATGCTCGAGCACAGATCACTCTCTCCTCCCTTTAAAGATTTAAGAACCTCTCCGAAAACAATAAGAGGAAAATATATTTGTCCCTTGTATGCCCTATTCTTACATACCCGATTATCCCGACCCACACTCTCCCTAAAACAAAAATGTTACAGATCCAAAGGTGCCAAAACAAAGCGACCCGATTCATAAGCAACACCTCTAGAATAGAAAGCACCCAGTCGATTGAACCACACCAAAGAACCAAACTAAAACCAGACAACCAATACTTACATGAACGTGCACCCAAAATATGGCGCAAATTAGAAGAGAAACTCCCAGAAGACTTATTAAGCAAAATTAGACTTACCAAACGTGAAAGAAGGAGTGAACAATTCAAACAGGAAGTTCAAACGTAGTAAAAAAATAATACAAGCGGAGATATTAGCGCTATACAGTTAAGGAATAAATGAAGAATTCCAAAAGAGAAGATAGAAATTAAGAAAATAATTATATAATTTAGTAAAACGTAGAGAAAAAAACAAAACAAACCCCAAAAATATAATAAAAGAACAATAAGTAAAAAACATAGATATGCTAAAGATAAAAGAAAACAAAGCACGAGAGTGCAACTGTAAAATATTCAAAATCACGAATAAAAAAGAAAAAAGAATACTTTGAAGAATAAATTCAAGAAAACAAAGGCTCGAGCGCTTTCACGCAAAAGAACAAAACTACAATATAATTCACTACTTACAATTTCTACGAAAACAAAGGCTTTATGCTCAAATGAAACAAACCACTAAACAAAATAAGTAAAGTAAAATAAAGCAAAATATAACGATTGACAGGCAACCTGGTATATATTACCACCCCCCTCATCCATATCATTGTTCATTATCACCCCTTCTTTTCATCCATATCATTAACGTTACTCATTCTCCTTTTTTTACATTATAATTTCGACCTATTCTGTCTTATACTCTTACCTATTCACCACTTTATAGTATCCCTATCCAGATCAATAAGAGCGAAAATCCATGTTTAGTTTTAATGTTATTAAAACCATACGAACCGATATAGGAAACACATCTATCCTTGCCAAAAAAACAAGTAAACATTTGTCAGCCGTAAGATAAAATGGTTTATTTATCACGTACATTGCATTACTGGATCTCAGATGTGGAACAAAATACCCTTGACTGTTTTTCTCTTTTTAGTGATTTTCTCTAAGAATCCAGACATAAAATTACAATTCTCAGGGAATATTATAAATCATCTCAACATTTTATCCTAATTGGGTATTTTCCAAATTTGAACAATAAAGACAATTTACTGGCTAAAGAATGCATTCCAAATCAAAGAAAGGCTAACAGGATTTGTAGCAATGGATAAGGAAAATTCCATAGAAATTACTTCAGATACTCAGTTAAGGTTGAATTCTGGTGTTCGCTACCTCAAGAGGCTGTAAATTAGTTCATGCCTGAACTTAACCGATTAGACTTGGTAGGTGGTATAGTATTCAAGAAAGATGGTGCACCTTTCACTTTATTTTGAGGGTTAGATAGTTTCCAAATAAAAGAACATCGCATAACAGATGGATTGGTAGAAGTCGACCAATATTTGGTCCTCGACGATCAATAAATTTGAGTCCATTGGATGTATTGGAGGGGGCGGGACATGTAATGACTAAGGTTTAGTCAGCTCAATCTCAATTTATAGATGACATGAGATAACTAATAAGTCTTTGGAGATTAACTGAAAATCAGTTGCACAAACTATTTTTTATAAATCCCTATTTGTATAAAAGTTTAGTTACTTAATGAGAGAGGACGTTTAAAAATACCGCCCTCCCCCACAATAAATCAATTTAGAAATCTTCCCCCCAAGTTTTTAATTAACTATTTCGCAAATTCAATCGATTGCACAACTTCAAAACTAGACAAAGTGAACAGACTTGAAAATACCAAAGAGGGTTCGTTATTAATGATCACAAAACAAAATCTTTCCAATAAAAAAATCTTCAATTTAAAGATCATAAAACAAAGATGTTTACTTTCACTAACTCTAAAGAGAAGAAGATTTCTTAATAATGAGTGACGCGTTAATGACGCGACTAAGAAGCCTTAATTAGTCGTGTGCGCGCGACTGTATAAGTTACGAATGCGGTCCATAAGTCAGAAGTTACGATGGTAACAGTTTTACTCTCCAATGAGTATTTTGTCAATAAAATCGTAACTATTCGGCCAATTCTAACGGAACTTGAACCCCTTATGTTGTTCTACATTCTCTTTCGAATGATATAATTGACAAGGTCCTCCCAAGATTAGCCCGGGAATTAATTTGTTTTGGCTATAGCATCATAACTATTGGGCCGATTCTAACGGAACTTGAACCCCTTATGTTGTTATACATTCTCTTTCGAATGATATAATTGTCAAAGCCCTCCCAAGGTTAGTCCAGAAATTTTTGAAAGTTTTGAAGGTCGTAAGGTCATAAATCAGAATAAGTGAGAGCACGCGACTTAGGTCTGTTGACCTTCTTATATGAATCGATGAGTTGCGATTAGTACAGCGTCTTCGAACAATTTAATTCGTTCTTTAATAAACTAGAGTAAAAAAATCTGAATTATAGAACTTATTTAATTTATAGGAGCACCAACCCCTACAGGGGTGTCCTTCACGCCTCCAACTTTTTTGACTTTTTATATTTTCTTCATATTTTTCCGTTGCTTTGAAAATTTTCTTTTCTTTGTCGATATTCAGTCCCCTTTTTAAGGGGAGGGGGCAGAAAGGTGACCCCCGACTCATTTACTGAGGGTCAGGGGTGGGCGTAATAGATTATCTTTCCTTACTTTTCTTTTGTCATGTCCTGGTTCGAATACTGCCAGGTGCAAGACACCTAGAGCGTCCGTACGAGACAACTTTCAGCCAGGCGGGGGTAGGAGAGTTGCGTGCCCTCTGATACCATAACACACCGGATAGATTGCTCTTATTCCCCCAGGGAAATTTCTCTATATTTCTATAATTAATAAATATATATATAGAAATAAATCATCATTAATCGCTTTCACACAAAGTCGAGTTGGCGCACATCAAGGATAGTACAACTACGAGCTCCACCTACTCCATTTATATCCTATAAAGACCTCCTATTATTTTTTCCACGCACAATTGGACCTACATAGCGAGGGGGTGCTATGTGCTGTAGCATCTGTTCCAATCATTTTTCATCCCTAGGCAGAAGGAATCAAGCCCCGTCCCATCACACACTCTTCCATGCACAGCCATCACACACTACCATGCAATTCTTCCTCGGCCAGCCCTTTCCCTCTCGATCACTCAATTACACCATCTTTTACACGGTGTTCGAACAATTCTCAAGCCATGTCAGTCACTTTTGCATCTTCTCTTCACCAACCTATTTCCACCCATTTCTCTTACATAACTATCTCAGTCACAAACACTTTCACAACATTCTTTACACTATAAACATGTTATTCCAAGTCAATATTCAGTCTATCAAACCTTCACCAAGCCATGCATCTCTATCACCTCTTCCTTTTGCCCTGTTCTCATATGAGCTCTTTCTTTCTCCTTCTTTACTATGGACTCACTCCCATATAACAGAATTGACACTAGCATACTTTCATGTATCTTCTTCGCACATTTCACAATCCAACCTGTTCCAATTGCCTCAGTTGTCGCATTCTGCTTCATCCGTACCACTATAATTTACAACAATCTTTCAAAGATGACAGCATAGAATTGGATATCACTCACCACCTAATTCTTACCATCAAACATCATTTCTTACAGATTTTTGCATTCATTTTTGGTCACCTTCTCTCACCCTCCCTGTTAAGGTTCGATTAATATTTTTAAATCCCTCGTACTCACAACTACCCACACCAGATCAGCACCATTTTTTTTTCAATTCCATACCATTTTTCCTTATCCCCATACTTACTTTTCTCAGTAATTCATCTATCCAAATATTAAACAACTATGGCGATATCACACAACCTTTCCTTAGCCTCCACGTATGCTAAACTATACACTCTGCTATCTTTCGCCCTAACGGCGGCTTACTTCCATCAATCTTTGCATCAAAAGGCTTCCTGGCGTTTTCGAGCCCGCCGGCTTCAAGTGTTTCCTATTTATTTTTTCTGCCTTTTGAAGTATGTTGTCCAAAAGACACAGGCTCCATACAATTTTTGCACTTAGCAAAATGCCTCTCAGTCTACACGATCGTCAGCTTTTTTCGTATCCATGAGCCCATCATACACATTACACCTCTTAACCGTTGTTTTAGAGCTAGTTGTCCTAAGGTAAATAATTCATCTACACAAAACTTAACGCTCTGAACCTTCTATTTATCACCTATAAAACTGATAACCTTACACAGCCAATCAAGATTTTTCATACATTTTCCTACATCAATGAACAACTTTATACCCTTGTAGCACTTACATTCAGCTTTCTCCCCTCTTCCTAATACATCTGCACTATTTCATTCATACAGTTTACAGTCAGTCAATCCCATTTAAATACCTTACACCACATCTACCCAACCCATTCTTTAACATAATTATCCCAGTTTTTTGCATATCGGCGAAGATATCATCTCGTCCAGCTACCTCCGCATTTTTCATACTTTTTACATCACTAACAAATTCTTGCATACTCGTACATATCTCTTTCAAACTCCGATACAGTACCCGATTTACTCCGAGAAAGCCAATCATAGATACATTTCGATTGTCTTCCATGCCCATATTATACAACTCATCAAAGTATTTTCGCCATTGAGATCCTAATTCATCTTCGCTTTAATTGTTTAATTTGCTACTTGCCTACTCTTTTTAATCACTCGTTTCCCCTTCCTTATAATCTCCCCTCTATTTGTACATTCTAAAAGACATCTTCATTTACATGGTTGAGCATTTGCAAGTAAACTTCCTTTTTGCTTTCGACTCCACAATTTAAATCTTTAAGCCACCATTTCGTATTTTCCTTTCGCTTTCCAGGTCTAGCACCCAGACAAACACACTACCATTTCCCCACTTAATATCACTTTCTTAAATTTCTTGCATATTTGCTCTATCTCTTTAGGCTCAGACTAATAGCATTTCAGCTAATTTCAACCATTCTCACATAATCCCCTTTATCTCTGATTCAAGAATATTTCTCCTTTGATTCTCCTTTCATTGCATCTTTCTCTAGTCTTTCATTCATGCAAAACAATATAACCTTTCGCATTTCATCAAGAAATCAGATAGTCCCACACTCTCACAGCTTTTACATCAAATACGTCCCAGAGCATATTCTTTCTTACTAGGCGCATATCATACTCTACCCCCTCCCCCTTTCCCAACAAATTTGTACTTATGTACATCTTTATACTGAATGATTGTGTTTGCTACACATAAATAAATTTATATAAATAAAACATCATTATTACCTGTTTTAATCTCTCTCTCTTTCTCTATTTTCATGCTCTCCTAGTGTACTTAAAGCTAAAGTTATCTTCCCTTTCATTTAACCACTGATTGGTTTATTCATATCTCCTCCAAACATTAACCGATACCGATTCCAAATTATATTCTCAATCATACCTTCTCATTCTAGAATTTCTTTTTCTCATCTTCACTTCCCTCATTAAAGTGTCCATACAATCCTCCCTGCAGTTTCGCCATTGTTAAATTCAAATTCACTTACGTTATTCTATAGTCACTACTTCATACCACTCCTCTTTCAAAAACAACGGCACGCACTCTGTACCTAGCCACCTTGATTTACACGCTGATCGCACTCCATTAACTCCTCCTCAGGCAAAATGTTCATTCCCTTTCATATTTTTCTCGCATAAAACAAACACCTGCAATCTTCTACTTTCGATACACTAAATTACACTTCTATCTTTCCCACATCACATCTACTCATCATATTTCCTACATCCACTTTATTTAGACATTGATGCAAATTACTCGGCCTGACATGACGAGGGCCACGACATTCCCACCCATTACCTTCATTGCGTGTCACGCTCGTCGGAGGGGAGAGCCTTCGCTTTCCAGTCCAGCAGCCCAACGATTTAGAAATAATAAATAAAGAAGCAAAATATATACATAATTCGCGAATAAAGCGGAATTGTGGGGCAAAATTGGTGGTGTTAATGTGTTGTGATCCTGGTGAGTAGCGATCCACAATTATTACATGTTAAACCAAATTGTATGCGTTTATTACTGGATGAGGTCATGTTTTGGATCCTTTTGTTTTTGTTCTCTGTAGGGACTCGTGCTTCAGACCCTGCGCTGATGCGCACTGAGATGGGACTCGAACGGTGCAAATTATAGTAAAATCAGTACAGCCACAAGATAACTAAGTTGTATATTATTATTATTATTAATTAAAAACAACCATCAATGAGGGGAAACCCACCTGAACGTTTTCGATTAGAGGTAAGCATTGAATGATTAGAGAGCCAAGAGAAAGAGAGGACGAGAGAGAGAGGGAAAGAGAGAGAGAGAGAAAGAGAGAGAGAGAGAGAGAGAGAGAGAGAGAGAGAGAGAGAGAGAGAGAGAGAGAGAGAGAGAGAGAGAGAGAGAGAGAGAGAGAGAGAGAGAGAGAAAGAGAGAGATTAGGATTCAATGGGCCGGAAGGGCACGTAACTTTCCTGCCTGAAGTAGGTGTAGGTCTCGTGAGAGGAGAGATAGTCAAAAGATTAGGGGACAGAGGACGCTCGACTTTCGTGATTCTACTTTCCTGGCCTCCAAAAACGTAAGGTTCATTTTAGGGGGGTATTTCGCTTCCATACCCAATTACCATGGCATTAGCGAATATGTGTACTTAACACTTACTGTTCAACACAGATCACTCAGCATACGGTTGATGCTGCTTCACTTTCCCTACTACACCCTCTGCCATCCGGGGTTATGAAATACTGCTACGACTCATTATTGAGGCACGCGTTGGTGGTTGATGCTAATAAGGTGTGAATTTGAGATAAGAATTTCCTCTCAAACAAATGAAAATAATATAATTATTTCTTTCTCAGCTCTAACACTACATCCTGTGATACTGTGTATCCTGCAAGCACTGTATTCAGTAAAGCATATCCCAGGAGGATTCGGAATGATTAAAACTAAGGGCAAAGTTTGAAAGTGCTTGTATTTAATTATTAATTGCACCCATCCATTTAAATTATTGTCCTATCCTAGCCAGATAATGAAACCTTAATAAAGATCAGGACAACGATCACTAGTAAGTCCAAGAGCAATAGGGGCTATTGGTTGTTGAAGGGAAAAATGTGTTTTACGACCAACCAGCAAGCGTTGGAAAGCGTTTCATGGCCCACGGGAGAGCAACCGGTTACAATTCAGGGGAGTAGAGGACTGAATACCACTTTATAGGGATCCTCAGACCGAGAAATGATGTGTTAAGTCTCCCTGAATTGGAAACTGAGAAAGAGAGCGGTATTTGGATCAACCCTGGATTTCAGGGTCGCTCTGTCGTCAAATGCGCTAAAAATTCTTGAAGGGCGAAATAAAATTTTCCCTCTATCGGCTGGGTTGCGACAAGTCTTTTTACTTTATTTTTTAAATAATTCTTTTTCTAGAATACAAACTACGGTATTCGATATTAAAATCAATCGATCAGCTGTTAGCCAGTGCGAGGCGTATGATTTTAAAAGATTTGGCAGCAACTTGTTTGTAAACATTGCCAATTGGAAAACAGCATTTTCTGGATCCGCGCATCATCATTTTAATGTAAATTTTATTTTTTAATATTTTTTATTTAAAATAAGACATATATTAAGAAAAGATATTAAAATAAGCTATATGATAAATTATATTTTATAGGTTGCTTAAGACGAGACAAACGGGTTAAAACGCTAGAAGGCTAAAGGGATCACCAAGATTTTGAAAAGATTTATCGATCATCAATTGGGCTTCGTATCTTTAGATAGTTCTCAAACCACTTGTCAAGTTATCGCCTAGCTTGTAAACTCGTGAATTGTCTCTGGCAGGAGTGCATAGACTCCTTTTGTCAACATAACTGTATTTCAAAAATACAAAAAATGGACCTCATTTTCAATGGCTTTTTCTGGTCACGAATAGGTTGGATTGACTTTGAACGGATCAAATTCTTCTTTCCTCAGTGCCTCAAACTAACTCACTTATTGTCAATTTTAATTTTTTGGAATACCTTAATAGGCGAATAACATCCATTGGGGGAGAAATCGTAGAAGCTGCGAGTATTGCAGACTTTAAAAATTGGCCTGACGTGAAAAACTATGAAGGTAAATCAGCTATGATTGTTGTGAAGCTGTTCCCTCGGGTTGCACTGAAGCGACTCCAAACACTAAGAGAGAGAGTGTATCCCAAATCCCAGTGTTGTGACTTCTGTGCGGACCGGTCTGCCATTCATATGATCTTCTCCCTCCGACAACTGCAGGAAAAATGCAGATAGCAGAGACAACCGCTCTTCGTCGCCTTCATAGACCTGACGAAGGCCTTCAACCTAGTCAGCAGGGACGGCCTTCTTCAAGCTCCTTCGTAAGATTGGCCCTTTACCCATAATTCTTAGCATCATTAGGTCTTTTCACGACAACATGAGCGGTACTGTAGTCTTCGATGGCTCTACACGCGACTCCTTCAGCATCCAAAGCGGGGTAAAACAGGGCTGTGTCCTCGAGCCGACATTGTTCTGGATATTTTTCTCAGTAATGTTGAAAACACGCATTCGAAAATGCCACCGAAGGTATATATATATATATATATATATATATATATATACCTACGCACTAGGTTGGGCGGGAGGCTTTTCAATCTTTCCATACTGGGAGCGAAGCAAAGGTCTAGCTGAAATGCTTTCGAGACTTCCTCTTTGCTGACGATGAAGTAGTCACCTCTCAATCAGCCATCGACCTCCAGTAACTCATGACTCGTTTCTGCCAAGACTTTAGTCTCCCCATCAGTCTAAAGAAACACAAGTCATTGCGCAAGATGAAAATTCTCTACCTCACATCTGCATATCCAACTCGAACTGGAAGTCATCCTTGACTTTGTGTACCTGGGCTCAACCATCTCCGACTCCCTTACTTTTAACACCGAGCTCAACAACCGAATCGGCAAAGCCCCCACCATCATGGCCAAATTGAAGACGAGAGTGTGGACCAACAAGAAGCTGTCAGAGCACACCAAAGTTCATGTCTGCAGTGCCTGTGTTGTGATGACCCTACTATATGGCAGCAAGTCTTGGAACATACGAGCAGGAAAGGAACACAAGCTCAACGGCTTCTACATGCGCTGTCTGCGATGTATCCTGGACATCAAGTGGTAGTACAAAGTTCTCAACACCATTGTCCTGCAGAGAGCTGAAACACCCAGCATGTACTGACTGCTAAAACAGAGGCGCATGCATAGACGACGGCTGGATCCCCAAAGACCTTTTGTACGGCGAGCTGATACAAGGGAAAAGGCCCACAGGCAGACTACAAATGCGCTACAAAGATATTTTTAGAGGAGACATGAAGGATCCGAACATCGGTACAAACACCTGAGAAGGCTCAGCCTCATAGCGAATGACCTGGAGGCAAGTGGTATGCAAAAGCATATCCAACTTTGTAAAGACACTCGTACAACAGTCTGAAGCCAGGAGACAGAGAAGAAAAGCTTCAAATCAGACATAAAGACCTCCATCATCATTCATCTATTTGCGGTGCAAGAGGGACTGCCATTCTCGCATCGGACTGGCCAGCCACACTTGACGCTGTTCTGGAACTTGGTTTGACATCCTGGAATGTAGATCCATAGTCTTCCTAGACTGAGGGATGGTTACTGAAACTTGCTATTGTAAAGTAAAGAAAAGTAAAAGTAAAGGCTTATTGAGAACAAAAATTAATTAAAATATTTTACGTATCAAGGGCAATTTTTTTTATTTCTGAAAGTATAAAATATGAAAACATTTGTTCTATAAATTTGATATTCTTAAACCGTTAAGGGCAAGACTACTTTTGGGCAGTACTTTTTTGAGGTCGAAATTCGTATCAGTTATTGGATATTAAATTATTGGTATTAATAAACTGATAAAGTTTGGTATGGATTAATTATTCTAATATTTTACTATTGTGAGTGAGTGTTAAATTAAGTTATTAAACAATTACTTCAAATTGTAGTAGAAATATTCATGTTTAGAATAATTGAATATGAAATTATACTTCATTTTAATATAAAATTCAATTTGGGGGAAAATTAGAGATGAAATATTTTATGAATAATGATCGGTTAATATGCGATTAATATATCCATTTGAAAATGTTTTTCCAGGTTTCGGGGACAAATAAATTCACATCCTGCATAATCATTTCCGTCGATTTTTGAAATCATTCGATAGAGTTCAAATCTTAGATGAATGGTTGAGTCTTAAATCAAAGGTCTATGAACATAAGTGGAAAAAAACATGAGACATTTACGTTGCAGAAACTGAATCATATGTATGGATCAGAGTTATCAAATCTACTGCCTCTTATCGACATTCTACTTGCGCTTCCTGCTACCTCCGCCGATTGTGAACGTGGATTCTCGGCAATGAATCGGATAAAAACTGCAAGCAGATTTAGTTTGAACTCTTCTTCTCTTGACAATCTAATAATCATGGTCTACCTCAATTCTCCAGATGTCCTCAGCTTTGAACCTCAAAAACCAATAGAAACATGGCTGAATCTAAAGAGTCGAAGATTTGGAAAATTCAACGGAGATGAAGTAGAAGACAGTGAAGAGAATAACGACTCTGAGAGTTTCAATGGAAGATGCGATGATGATGGAGATGTAATTAGAATGTTTAACATTAGTTTCAAGAAATTGTATTAGAAAACACGTTCCCTGTAGAATTATTTTAATTTTTTTCGATCGATTAAAAATTTAAAAAGGCGATACGAATATTAGGTCTTTTCACCTGAAAGGCGAAAGAATTTTTGACACTAAATCTAAGGTTGATTTGGATTGACTATGCCTGTGAAAATGCGTGGGGCTGAAAATGTCTGCCAAGACGCTCAGCAGTTAATGTCGGTTTCTCCCTCTAGCACAGAATTTTTTATATTAGCCTTAGACAGGGATCAAACCCTAGTACCAGTGACACGAATCTCACGAGGACAGAGATCACCAGATATTATCTTTCGCTGCTAAGAAGAATAGTGTATAGCTGGAGCTGAAAATGTTGACAAAAGGACTAAAATAGTAAATCTTAAAGAAAAAAATTAAGATTTTAAATATACAGCCGCGGCAAATAGTTTTCAGACATCTATAATTTTTGTTATTCCTTAGGTTAGCTATAAATATTTCGGTGTAGGTTTGTATTCATGTGCCCAATAGATCTGGAAGGCAAAATAAAAGTACAAACTTCCTTATAACTTTTTTTTAAATATAGAAAATGGCGATGCTATTGCAAGATATGAAAGACTGGTATCTGTAAGCGCTATGTTGCAGGCAAAATGTCTTCATATAACCCGTCATGTTTGTTAATTCATACGATATCCCATGTTGACAGGATAGGATAATCATATGATAATTGCAAAAATACGTAACTCTAACATGAAGGAAGGAAATCTGATACGCAGACTGCACAGGGGAGCCTCAGCTGTCGACAAATGGCCCAGAAACTCGGCGGATGTTATTCTAGTGTTGTATAAGTGTTGAAGAGGATCCGATAAGATCGGAACATCCAAGACTGACCTCGTTCTGGAAGACCCATGATCAGTACGCAAATGTGATGACAGGTTTCTGCGTCCTATGGGCCTTTGAGATCGTAAGGAAACCGCAGTCCAACTGCAAGAGAGGGCCGCCAATTTCATTCATTCTTTCGAACAGACCGTCCCAGAATGCTTGCACAAGGTATAAAGTTATGTAATGCCCGCCACTGCAACTGGACCGAGCGTCAGTGTCGAAGGAATTGTTTTATAGTCTGACCAGAAAACCATATCAAACAATGAAATCGATAATGTATAGTACCAACAAGAAAGCATGGTGACTGATTGTAATGGTATAGATTTGCATGTCAAGTTTAGAGGTAGGTCGACTCAGCGTTTGTGATGCCACCAGGAATTTAGAGAAGTACCAAGCTATCTTGAGAGGTCACATGTTGCTCCTAGCCCTAAAATTTTCCAGAAATGCCCTGAATGTAAGTTTCTCGCATGATAATGCCCAAGGTCATAAGTCTGAGTCCACACTAGCAAGTGGTTCCGGGAAAACACTATCACGATGATGGAGTTTCCACCTCAGTCTCTGGCTATGAATATACGGATTAACTTCTGGCAGGACCTGAAAGAGGTGGTAAGACGTTGTCAGCCAGCCTCTAATGAGGAACAGAAGGCAGACATCACCGAGGACTGGGTCAGCGTTACACGCTCAGGAGTTACACCTTTGTGGAGAGCATGCCGCGAAGAATTATATGGTCGCGACAATACCATGTGTCTCTCAAAAAGTTACTGAGCTTCCTGTAATAGTTAGGGATTGTTGTAATTTTTATCGAGCTTCATCTGTTTATCTAATATATGTGGCTGATGTTACCCTCTTTAATTCTGTAATACCTGCTATCTTGTAAATACCATGCACCCGCTGCTATATTAGTATATTTTATAACACTATCAACTTAATGTAAAACCAGTTATCCTTTATAGCACGCTGTATCCTTTGTAAAACGAGTTATCCTGTTAATGCAAAATCAATGCAATAATTAAATTGAAAAATCGAGTTCCCCTAAAAATGAAAATTGCCGCCCAAAAATTAGGACATACACGTAAGTCACAGCTAATTTCTTTAAGAACGAGTTTTTTTATAACAACATCAATTTTAAAAAAAAGGCTAGCGGAAATGTTAAAGTTATTAAATTGGCTTATACATGAGCAATCAACAAGGTTTCTTTTAATTGAGTCATTTGAGCGAAAAATAAATTTTGCTGGATTCCAATTAATTAAGTGGTTATTTTCGGACATATGTTGAATGTCCATGTCTTGTGTCTATCCTAATCTCCCTCTTTAGATAATCGCTTTATCTTTTAATCGTTTTAACCCTTTTGGTTCTGTTCTGGACTCTTTCTTGCCTTTCGGTTTGACTTGATACCTGTTATAGCTAAATCTTAATGTGAATTTACCCAGCCATCTCCTACTTCCTCATTGGTGATTTCTGGTCTTAGAGGCGGTCCTTTATCTTTTTCCTGCGGAACATTGCATTCATTGCAAACCTCACCTGCTAATTTGTGAGTTATTAATCTTATATATATATATATATATATATATATATATATATATATATATATATATATATATATATATATATATATATATATATATATTGAAGGATGAACGAAAGGACGTATAAAGGGCAATTCATTTCATTTTCTTGATACAACGTTTCAGGTGAACTTTTCACCCATCTTCGGGTACTGGAAATACAATTCATGGAAAACAATTTAAGTTAAGAGTTAAACAGATAATCAAAGTGACGAATTTACGGAAGTTTGTAATGTTTATTATGGGGGGAGATAGCGATAAATTTACAGGTAATTGAGATTTTCGGATTATTATGTTGCGAGTTAAGAATTAACTATTGGGGAAACACAGGAAACACATGAGGATAAACCAACCTTAAACAATCAGCCATTAGAGGATAACTGGGGAGAAAGGGTGAGGAGCGTAAGAATGAAGAGAAGGTTAGGAGGTTGGTAATATTTTTGTTTATTAGAGTAGTAGCAGTGGGTGAGAAGAGGAATCAGAATTTAAGGAAGGAGAAAGGTATTTAATATACATGGATTCAAGAATCCTTACTGATGTGGGATCAGGGGTGGTTTTTAAGATTTTAAAATCGTCCGTTGTGACTTCAATTTTACAATTAATAGAGTGAAGCCTAACAGGTGAGAATTCTTATGTAGAGAGAACCTTTCCTGTCCTGTGGCTAACACCCGAATGTGAACAGAACCTCGCCCTCAGCGAGCGCACCGTACTACCTATGTATCTCCCCAGTTTACAATTAGGGCAAGTAAACTCGTAAATAACGGAGCACTTCGCTTCAGGCGGGATTCTGTCCTTACAATTGAAGTATAATCTTATGTGGTGTCTATTTATGAAAATTAACTTAAAGTTGGTATGGAAAAGGAATTTGTTTAATCTTCTCCGGATTTCACCAAGCAGTAGTATTTCTGACTAGACTAATCATTTCAAACGAAACGACTTTCCTGTGTCTCTGAATCAGAAAATTACGGCGCAATTTTTAAACAATATTTACCATCCCAAATTTAAATTCCCTACTGTTTGCAAAGACATCCGTTACATAATCTTTCCGGATCTGGATTTTTTAAAATAAAAAATTTTCCAAAGAAATTACATCTCAATTAAATAAATTCTTTTTCCATACCAACTTTAAGTTGATTGTTTAAGGTTGGTTTATCCTGATGTTTCCTGTGTTTTCCCAATAGTTAATTCTTAACTCGCAACATAATAATCCAAAAATCTCAATTACCTGTAAATTTATCGCTATCTCCGCCCTTAATAAACATTAAATACTTTCCGTAAATTCATCATTTTGATTATCTATCTGACTCTTAACTTATATTGTTTTCCACGAATTGTATTTCCAGTACCCGAAGATTGGTGAAAAGTTCACCCGAAACGTTGTATCAAGAAAATTAAATGAATCTTCCTTTATACGTCCTTTCGTTCATCCTTCAAATTAAATTGAATCTCCATAGGAGAAGCCCTAACCAATATTTACATATATATATATATATATATATATATGCAACAAAGCCCACAGGGAAAAATAATACGAGGATTCCAAGTACTTTCGAACTTTATTTCGAGTTCTTTATCAAGGAATAACAGAAGTATTGAAAATTGTAATATTTATAAGGATGATACAGAGGATAAGGAACGCCAATCTCCCGTATCGTGGTGCGGCGTTCTTCACTGGCGCTGTTGCACAAGCTATATATATTCCACGATATTTCTGATCTGATGAAGTTGCCCCGAAGTTTGATATGGTGGTCTAGTCGTCACACACGCCAAATCCAAGACTAAGAATCGCAGAAGAACTTTCAAGGGGCTGATCACCTTCCGCTACATTATGACGGGAAAATGCTGCAGGAGATGCGAGGAAAAACAGTGAAGAGGGTTGCGATTCTGGCAACTGATCAAAGAGTAGAGAAGTTGCTTTACATTCGAAGTGCTGCCCGAAGTAATGGAGAAATTCAGGCCATAGTGTGTCAGGAATTGCTCGATTCTTGGAAGATTCGCGACAAAGTAGTCGGATTGGTCTTCGATACAACTGCAAGCAACACTAGCCTCCATAATGGAGCGTGCGTCTGAATCGAAACAGGTCTTGGAAGGGAGTTAACGATCTTGGCGTGCCACCATCATGTGTTGGAGATTGTTCTCTCTGACCTCTTTCGAGTCGTCTTGGGACACAGTGCAGGTACCGAAGTCGCCCTTTTCAAGCGTTTCCAGAAGGGGTTGCCGACCATCAACCAGGTAGAGTACACGCTGGCTGAGGATACCCTCTTATGACATCAGGAACAGTTATGCTTCCAATGAATGATTTCCTGTCATCTTCACTGGCTGATCCCACAAATTTTCCGCGCGATGACTACTTCGAGTTCCTCCAGCTTGCAGCCCTGTTTCTTAGCGGGGGCACAACGACCCAACCATCGTAGTGTTCCCCCTGGTCCCATACACGATGTAAGGTGGCTGTCATAGGGCATCTACTGCCTCAAGATGTTCTTTTTCCGACACCAGTTCAAGACAAAGAAACGGGAAGAGCGGAATGTGACTGACATGCTCCTGTTTACTGTTCTGGTGTACGTCCGCTTTTAGCACGAAGCTCCTCTGTGCCGCCATGCCCCATACAACGCCATCATGATGCTGACTGAATTCCAGTAGTACACGAACTAGATAAACGTCGTTGTAACCGCGATCAATGATCTCCAATGGCATCTCTGCTATTTGTCAGAAGTTGTGGTTGGCCTTTTCATGTTGGACGATCGAGTTACATAAAATATGGAGGCCGATTGCGTGACTCGTATGAAGATCACCAACGCTGGTAAAAAATCAAGGAGACACGAAACATCCCCCTTGATGCTTTCTTCATCAGAACATCGTGAAGAAAGCCGGAGCCCAGCAATAGAAGCATGGCTTCCTGAATATGGATACTTCGGCTTGGAAGGGCGACAAGCTGTACGAGGAATTTCATGCCAGAGCCAAAAACATGATAATCTTGAACTACGCAGTTTTAAGGGAAGTAACCGTGGCAGATGCGTACAATACGACACTGACGAAGGATGATGATTCATCCTGCGGTGAGACGAAACTTATTCTCCACTTCCTCAGATTCGTCAACAAGTACCGGCACCCTTCAGGCCCGCTTGGACCCTACGATCACAGAGGTTATCGATATTAATCTAGCCGCCTACAAGACCATACATATCTCGGAGCAGCTACACCCAATGACTCAACAGGCGGAACAAGATGAGTGAGAACCGCTAAGAAACCTCTTTGAACAAACAGCCATAGCTCTGGGAGGATTACGCATCGCAGCACGAACATCGAAAACGGCCATCCTACAATTAGGACTAGCCGTACCTACGGTGCTGAACACTCATGCAGAAGCCTCTTCAACTACCTCAGAGCCAAGATCAAACCACCCGTCCGAACATGGCGATGTACTTCTGGATATAATGAGGGGACCATCGGACATAAGAAGGGACAACAACAACAAAGGAAAGGACGAACAAAACCAAGAGGAAAACAGGGAACAACGAAATGAGAACAACAGAAAAATCTCGGATAAAGACGAAGGAATGATCTTTGAAAGCTCACAAATGGACATCCTAGAGCGGGAAAAACAGAAAGTAAACTTGGATGCTCCAATCGACTTGCAGGAACTGCGAAATATACAAAACACACCACTTCCAAACCATATAGCAAAGGCCGCAAAAGGGAAAAGAGTAAGAATTCATGTAAAAAGAGGGTATCATCACTGGACGGCAACAGACCCTAGAATGATTCATTGGATAAAACGTCTTCAGCAAGTGGGAGTGTTAGAAGAATCAGACAATATAAAAGCGGCCCACAGAATGTTCGCAGTTCCTAAGCCAAATGGCTCCATAAGAATGCTATAAGACATGAGCTCAATACACGAATATTATCAACCTCCATTTTTTAAGCTACCAACAATCAGGAAGATACTAGAACAAGCTAAACAAGAATGGTTTGCAGCCAAAATTGACCTCAAGAGCGCGTTTTATCATATACCTCTACATGAAAACGCCAGGCCTTTATTTAGAATTTCAGTTGATGGGAGGAAATTCCGATTTAAACGCTTGCACATGGGTTTTTCGGGAGCCCCATACATATTGCAGCAAATTTTAGTTCCAATAATAAAAGTTTGGGCCCATACCGCAGGATGCATCGCGTACACATATTCAGATGACATACTACTGATTGGAAGAAAACCAACCATACGGAGATGCACCTCCAAAATTATTAAGAGCTGCCTCAAGATTAACTTTCCCAAAAGTGAATTAGTGCCAGAAAAATCCATTCTGTATCTAGGAATAAAAATTAATCTAAAAAGAAAAAGTGTCGCGCTAAAAAGTGTATTATGTAACAAAGTGAGAAGTGTTATAAAATATCTAAGCGAAAACCTCGCACCGCGTAAGACCTGGCTCAGAATGGCCAGTCTAATAAATTTCATTTGCCCAATTATATAATTACCCTTCATATGGGTACAGGTGTGTTTTAAACAAATAAATAACCCTAGACCACAGAACTTCGAACCCCTGCTTCCGCTCGTACACAATAAATGGAGAAGATGGATAAGAAAAAAGGGCTGCCTCCCTATTAATACATTGCGACGCCTCGCCATAAGGAATCGGAATCGCCATGGCGGGAGCCTCAATCGCTATTCCGGTCCTAGAAGATGACCTAAATATCTTCACACTGGAATCGGTAGGACTGGCCCTTGCCATCCTGATTGCACCTCGAGCCCGAATTTTCTGCGATAATCTCGGTTCCATATGGAGTATGAATCGGCAAACTCCCAGAAAAGATAGTGTAAAGCATGTCCGACGCATCCAAAGGAAATTTCTCCAAAACTTTTAGAACCACGTCCCTCAACGTCGCATATATAAAATCATCGAAAAAAGCTGCTGATGCCGCCTCTAAAAGTTTCACAATTTAATATAGGCGGGTCAACTCCTCATATGACCGTTACACTGGCTCAGAGTATATAAGGATCCGCCCACTAGAGGTGGCATGGCAGTTAATCATTGCGTCGACAGCAAGAACTTCCAGTCGCACCCCCACCATCCTCCCCTTCGCCTACCTTCAATAAGCTTATATAGTTTTTTCCATTTTATAAGGAAACAATTTCCTTTTTTGAATGTAAACCAATTTTATTTACTAGTATATAATTTCTGGTATTTTGCTTAAACATTGTAATAAATAAATAAAAGAAGGGTCCCCTCACCCCAGGCCGGGAGGATAGGGGGCATCACAATCAGAAGCAATTCATTTTCCGTGTCATTCATAAACGCCGAATGGCCATCTCGACACAATCAAAGACCAACCTGACGAAGCGAAAGTGAAAAGTGGGGCGACCCCTAAATGATGAGATAAAGAGACGAAATTTTCGTGCAGTGTAATAAAATTAGCCCTGTGGAGAGAAAGAAATAGCATTTTCAGTTTTTTGGACGACTCTACTATTTATATATATATATATATATATATATATATATATATATATATATATATATATATGAGGAAACTAAGCGACAATCCTCCTACGTACAAGGAAAGGATACTAAACAGAGTGGGTGTGAAAAAAAATGAATTTTAAGAAAAGGGGGATTAAAGGCATGTACAAATAGGTAAAGAAATATAGCTAAAATCTGGATCAAAATATCCACGTGTAAGAGAGTGTGTGTGAAATGTAGAAATATAAGTCACATAAATATGAATACATACATATGGAATTATAAGTAAACTGTTTAATAAACAAAGGAAATATAACAAATTAAAAGAAAAGAAAGGGCTTATGTTTAAAATTGCCAATTTCTTTTAAAATTAGCTTTTTAAAGACAGAGGCCAGATTAAAGACATATATTGAAGTTAGGAGAAGAATTTAGGAAGGCGCATCCAACAATATTTCATTTAACAAAGTCATCTAAGTTATAAATAACTTAACCTAATTCCACTTGATATGATGACCATGTTCTTATAAGTGAACAAAGAAAGCACGATTGCTTTTACCTCTTCTAATTTTGTACTTGTGTTAGTGTCGAGGAATTGTCTCCCCACTTTTGTCGGAGAATTATTCTTCCAATGTTGGCCATTTAATATTTACTCATATACAATACCTTTTTGTCAAAGTATTTATTTACTTACTGACTTTTAGCTAGCCAGTCTGACACCACCTAGGAAGAGAAATAATTCTTCTATTGGCTGAGTGGACTCCTCATTCGTCTAAAGAAGTCTAATTACTGAATTATGAGAGTAAAACAGCGTTTAATCAGTTGTAAGGAAAGAGCCGGTCAGTACGTAAGGATCAGGTAAAACACCAAGAATTAACCAAAATATATATCTTTTAATTTACCAATTAACTCAAATATTCATATTTACAAGAAATTCTCTCAGTTCAAGATGGTTTTAGATCACAATTACTCCTACTACTCTATCTCTCGCACGATTCGAATATTGGTCTGCTACTGACGAGAGCAATGATCAAAACGTAGTAGTCCTCACGTTAACCAACCAAATGCCAGATAGCTAATTTCTGGAGGCCTCTCGGTTACAGAGTTAAACCACCATTTACTCTCTCTAATCTAACTAAAATATTACAGAACTCACGGAATAGTATTTCTCCCTTAGTTAGCTTGGGACAGTTTTAAAAATCCGAATTAACCAAAAATACATATATAGTCATTTGGACTTACATGACCTTGATCGGAACAGGGATTGACAGATGTCACTATACTGTTTTTTTTCTGCGAGTCTGTGGAGACATCAGACTTCACGACGAAGGAGAAATTCAGGTGTCCCGTTATATCGATCAAGGAAGGGGGGGGGATCGTGAGGGAGTTGTGAAGGTGACCATAGAAACCGATGTCGATCTCTTCTTATGATTTTATTGACCCAGTTATAAGTCTAAAAGACGACCTTATAAGCACTTGCTGCGATTACTTTATCTCAATGAAAGGCAAGGAATTCGTTGGAGAGAGGGGTTGTGCTCTCTGGCTCAAGGAGTACTCTTATTTGTAGCTCTCGAGTTCTTCTTGTACCCTCGTCTACTTCGCAGAGTTACCAAACTGGGTTTTGTTATATGGGGTGATCCCGAAAGTAATGGAAGGGAACTTACTTGGGAATCAATTCTTCTTCTTTCAAAATTAATGAGATTTCGACTTGAGAGTCCCTCGAGGGTGAGCTGATAACTTCTTTTTACTTGCTCCCAAAATTCCTGTTTGGCACTGTTTGGATTTTGATCTACCCAAATCTCTTGCTAAGTCTGCGAGGGATGAATTGATATGGCACCGATACGAAGACGAGACGAACTTCTAAATCTTAGAAGTCGAGTCTGGATCAGTGCGAAGGACTGATCACAAAAATCTAGTCTTCTATCGTCTCTAACAGAATAATCTGTTTCCTTCCTTACGGAGCTTATTTATAGCCCGGGGACCGCCCCAACTAAGGTGGGTGGGGTAATGCCATGGAGGGGGGCCTGAAGGGGGAAGGGGTGCGACACCGTGGAGGTCAGGACTGCTTCTCACGGAGAGGCACCGACAACCGTCCCATTTTTTCTCCTCGGTGGTCTTTTGTTCTTGTGCCGCTCTTTGGCGCTCTAGCCGTGGGTCTTCTGACCTCATAGGTAATCGTATCTTTGAGTTCGGCGATTAACTTTGTGTTTTGCCTAGCGAGTTGTTCAAATTGTTCGCTAGGTGGATTTTTTCCGCCAGTTCCCCGGGGCCAGTTTCTTATTAGAGCTGCTTTATGGCCTTTTGCAGCTTCCTTAGAACGGGCAGATCGAGTCGGCTACCCACAGGGCTGGGAGATCAGAGACATTTGGCAGTTTGACTGTTAGTAAACACCTACCGTTCACACGCATCTCAATTTCTTGTTCTTTTCTCTCGTTCTTTCTGAAAATAGATTTTAATATATATGTCCGCTTGGCCCTCTGGGTGGCGTTCCGCTTTAATTTCTCTACAGTCAGCAAAAACGAATAATTTTCCAGTTTGCCTAAAGTAGTGCTTAGGGTAAACTGCACATTCAATAGGATAAACTCCCCAAATATTCATGAATATATATATATATATATATATATATATATATATGATGAAAATTAATGTAATATCGCAAGAAAAGATGAGGAATTAAACCACATTCTCCGAAGACAATTTAATTCAGAACAGTTTCGGTGTATCTCACACCCTTTTTCAACTGACACTGGGTAGAAAATATAAGAGAAGTGCATATAAGCATAACACAAGATCCCCTCTTTTTCCCCCAATCCCCTACTTGTGGCTAATCTGAGGGGGGGGTAGGCCTAAACATATTGAAGGGCTGACATTTTACTATTTTGTTTATTTGCTTTCTTATTACAGGATTAAAAGAAAATTGCCCCTAGATAGATTTAAATTAGGAACTGACGATATCAAGCTCGATTCTACGATTCTTCTCTTAACATAGTTAGCCAATTTAAATACCATTTTACTTCCATTGAAATCGATCGTATGATTCTTGTCTCTAACATGGCAAAATATTCCACTGCTTTCGCTGCCCACTCTAATATCTCTTTTGTGTTCGTACAATCTCTTGTCTAAATTTCTCTTCGTTTTCCTTATATAAACTTTATGGCAATCGTTGCATGGTATTGCATATACGCCTATGTTGTGATGTTCTTTGGGTTTCCTGGCCATCATAAATTGGTTTAAGGAATTATTATATTTAAAGGCTAGATTAATACCCGCTTTTCCAAATATGTCCTTTAAACTATTTAATTTATTATTAAATGGCAATGTTATACATTTGTTGAAGTCGTTAGTGCGGGAAGGCTTATTACCATAGAATGTTTTCCTAGCTGCAAAATGGGCAGACGATATGAACCAATCGGGGTAATACAAATTAGAAAAAAATGGTCCTGATAATGACAATTTCTTCATCTCAATAGGAAGGATGACATATTTTGTATGCTCTAAGGAAAAGGTTAGAAATTACCGATTTTTTAACAGTATTATCGTGAAACGAAAAATAATGTATATAGGCATTCGAGTGGGATGGTTTCCTATACACGTCAAGTTTTAATTCATGGTGATCTTTATTAATGAGGACATCTAAAAAGGGTAATCAATTATCATATTCCCATTCATATTTAAATTTGATGGAGACATGCAAATTATTCAAATTATTAAAAAAGGTATCAAAATCATGGCCATTAGGCCATACAGAAAATACATCGTCAATGTTCCTTAACCATATAAAGTTAGGGGGAGAAATTGTGGGAAGGAGTTCAGTCTCAAAATATTCCATGAAGAGACATGACAATGTGTTTCGAGTAAATAATGAGTTTTATAGACAAATATTTGACCTTAGCATGGGAAATAGTTTATCTCCGATATTGGCATGTCTCTTCATGGAATATGGAATCGAGCTTGATATCGTCAGTTCCTAATTTAAATCTATCTGAGGGTCAATTTTCTTTTAATCCTGTAATAAGAAAGCAAATAAACAAAATAGTAAAATGTCAGCCCTTTAATATGTTTAGGCCTAACCCCCCCCCCCCGATTAGCCACAAGTAGGGGATTGGGGGAAAAAGAGGGGATCTTGTGTTATGCTTATATGCACTTCTCTTATATTTTCTACCCAGTGTCAGTTGAAAAAGAGTGTGAGATACACAAAACCTGTTCTGAATTAAATTGTCTTCGGAGAATGTGGTTTAATTCCACACACATATATATATATATATAAAAATATATATGTATATATATATATATATATATATATATATATATATATATATGCAAATTTTGTTGAAACTATGGTGTATTTCGACTGGTCAATTTGCTTTGGCAACTTTCTATCCTTCTAACTGTCTTTTTATTCCATCTTGTAGATGGTAGATAATTTGTCCTATCCTTATCTCTCGTTTAAATGAATGGTTTGGTAAAAAACAAACTAAATTGATTAGCTTTCGATCTTATTCGATTATCTTCGGAGCGTCTTGATATATTATTTCGTCCTTTACCAATGAAATGTGGAGTGAGAATCAGAGTAAATGAAAGAAGACGGTTTTTTGGTTGTAATTATTCCGCCTGGTTGATCATAATGTTAGAAGAAACCAGCCAATCCGGTGTGTGGAATTTTCAAACAATTTTAATGTGCGATTCCAGCTTAACGCTTGACTATTGATGGCCGCTTTTCTCCGTTTATTAAAATGGCTTCTAGGATGTTCAGCCTAGCTTTATTTCCCTTTTTTCTTTTAATTACGTTGTTGTCAACTAGAATATCTCTCGTTAAATTGATGTTATATGTGCTCTCCATGTGATTTTTAGTTCCTCCGCTGTGTAGTTGCATTGTTAAACGTCTTGAAAGTGTGATAGTTGTCATGGTAATATATTTAGAGTTGTTATAAAGCTAGCAGTCTTTATTGGGGCAGATAAACTCGTAAACTATGTTGGTTGAATTGAGATTCAAGAGGTTTTGGCAGCTGTTGTTTTCATAAGGAGATCTTTGGCTTTTGTGTTTATAGTAAATATTCAGTTAAATTTTATCTATTTGATTCTTAACCTTGATGTTACGGTTAATAATCTCCTTGATGTTTTTTTTCTCATCTATTTTATAGGGCATGGACATCTGATTTTTTTAGTGCAGTTGGATGTTGTTTACTGCGCACTGATTAGTTTTCGTTGTATCCGTATCTTTAAAGTGACTATTTAAAATTGATTGGAGTTGTTTGTGAAACACGCTGGTCGGGAAACAATTGTTCAAGAGTATTTGTTTTACACGTGAGATCTCTTGGTGGAAAGGTTCCCATGTAGTGCAACATTTATATGCTCGGCGAATGTATGAGCCGATTAAACTTATTATATATCTTTCAGTGCAGTCGCTATCAGCATTGAGGCATCTTCCCATGTCCGTACTTTTTCTATATACTTTTGTGATATAGCTACCATTGATGTGTGAACCTCAACGTTTAAAAACTTGAGTTTATTGCCCATACTCAATTCCTAAGTTAATTTTAACACTGAGTTCTCCTCAAATTGCTCTTCAATGTTGATCAAATGTTCTTCGTTTTGGACGTTGATATAGATGTCGTCTACATATCGGCAATATATGTGTGGCTTATTTTCACTGTTGTCAAATAATCTCTCTTCAAGTTGACCCGTATAGTAGTTGGCGAAGGTCGGCCCTAAGGTAGAGCCCATAACCACTCCATCCACTTGCGTGTATAGATTACCGTTCTGAACGGAGTCTCTGATCTGCATGAACGTAACACGCTCCTTAAGATGTTTGGGTCGAGATTTAGAGGAGACATTATAGGATGGTGGTAATCACTTTTTTCTAATGATGTCGATCGTCTGTTTACGAATATGACTATCGCTCAGACCATCATTGGTGTACTTTGCAGGTCGTGACGGGCTGAATTGCCGTCACGACCTGCAAAGTCCACCAACACCAATAATGTTTGGATAGGATGTATCCTCCTCCAGTAATGGGATAGCAGCGAAAGTTCCCCGTCACTTTTGCCAGCCGAAAATTACTAACATGCAAAATAAATTATGGGGTTATCGAAAGAGAGGAGCTTGCTATAGTTTAGGGAATCCAAAAAATAAAAATGTATTTAGTCGGGAAATAATTCGTAGTGGAAACAGACCATAAACCCTTATTCTACTTGCGCAACGTCAAAAATATTAACGGTCGTTTAATGTGATGGAGTTTTTTCCTCCACGAATTCTAATTCCGCATTTTGTATATAAAAGGTAACGATAACTGCATAGCCGCTAGTTTAAGTAGAAAGCCGTTGGACCCTCTTCCAAACTAATTCTGAGCCATTGTTGTGGTGTGTATGCATTTTGTTCGTAAAGTAAATTTGTATATTTAATCGTAAAATACGGGAACACGTATCTTTCTTTTTTATTTTATTTTTGTTTTGTTTGTATATTGTGAATTCCTTTGATATTTTCTTTATTGTTAGCTTTGTATAACCTAAGGATGGCATTACCCTTGGGAAAGTGAGCCCCATTCAAGTATATAATTGACAAACGTATCTTTAGCAACCGTGCTGTAGTATTATATAATCTAAGGCACAAAAGAGAAAAAAAACACTAGTTTCACTATTTTGTATTTTTGTTCTGTTTGGAAATTTTTTCCAATTATCCTCAACATTAACCGCTATTGTCACGGGAATATAAGCTACAATCCACTATTAATTAGTTTCCGATGTCACTTCCTCCCCTGAAGTTCTATCTGGCGATAGAGTAGTGTCAAAGAGAGAGAAAAGACGCGCGGGCTCGTCCCTTTCAAGGGGAGAGAGATAGGACACACTTGCGCGACCCTTTCTTATCCACGCTAAGGAGGCGCAAAAGCTCAAAGGATGTGAAGGGCTGAAGGCCCGTCTTCGTGGAAGCCTGAGATGTGCTTAAGAGCACGAAGGGTCCCGCCTAGGATTATCCTGCGACAACGGGGATCGGGCAAAGTCCACCTCGCCCGTCGAAGCGTCTGTCGACTGGAAGCAACACCCTTCGGGCGCGGGGAAAATCCCATCCGTCTCACCCCTATAAAACATCCGACGCCAGACTTGGACAGCAGTAAGTAACCGCCTGTGTGCCGAGTGTCCGCGAATATTCCACATACTCCCGTCTCCGTTAGTTCAGCGTGAACCCTTGTATAACCCGTCAAACTCCGTGTATTACCTTAGAACTCGCGAGAGTCAACCCTGTACTCGTTGGTACCCGTTACCCGAACGCGACGCGTCAAATTCTCGATTCGCTATTCTAAACTCCAAGGCAAGATCTGAGTTCATCTCGTGTAATAGTGGTTTGTCAAGGGGCTATTATTGTGGAATCTACGCCGTCTCTAACAAGGCAGGACGACTACCTCGTACCAAATCTTCGAGTTAAGCGCAACACGCAACTCTCCTGTGCAAGCTCCACCCCCTCTTAAGCATCAGTCATTTAGCTTGGCGTGCGCTCAAATTCATTTGAGCGTCCTATCTGTTATTGCTAGTTTGTGTGTATGGCGGTCGACGCGCTTATGTAGCTCTTTGAAGCCGAGACTCGTGTACGTCTCTTATATTTATATACCTTAATTGAAACTCTTTTAATTTTGTAAATATATTATCTCCATATAGTAAAGTATAATTTTCTACCCCGTTTCTATTATTCCAGCCCATTTCAAGATAGATAAGCATTGTCCAACCTAAAATTGCAGTCTGATTTGTATTTATAATTTTACCTACGCTCATAACTGACTAATCCGTTTATAGGCCTCTCTCCATCGGACTGAGGAATTTTAAATGGAGTTGGGTTCTAATATCAACCTACGACACTGAATTTATCAATTAGAATATATAGCCTTAATTACACTGGGGAACAAAGTATTTGGTGAATTGACAAAAGTACATTTTTCTACCTAATTCGAGCATACTGAATTCAAATCTGAAATCAGATTCTCTCTAAATGCTACAGATTTTTCGTAATATCCATAACTAATATTATACAATAATTTTCATTTTATCACGCCTATCATCATGCCCTGAAGTAATTTTGAATCATCCTTTTGCGTTATTTATAGTAAAGCAGGTTTTTTTACACAAACATTTTATTGCAAATGAGAAGAAACTTCAATTACACATTAGAATTACAAATACTGTAATCAAATAGATGCTAATTTATTAATGACCGTACATCAGGCTGGAGGACCTCTTCTTGATTTCAATCGGCCAAAAATTTGCGTTTGTAGCTCTTTCTCTTGTAATTCTTCTCTGGCTGATCTCTTCTAATCCTCCAGCAGTAGTCCTTCATCATGTTTCTATCCCAGTAAACTTGGTAGCGCTCTTTCATCGTCATCAAATCCTAATGGAAGCGTTCCCCTTGTTCCTCGCTCACGGCTCCCAGATTCTCTTGGAATCGGTCGAGGTGACTATTTAGGAAATGCAGCTTCACACTCATGTTACATCCCAGATCACGATATGCTAAAAGCACATTAGTAACCAGATCCTAGTAGTCATGCGCTTTTTTGTTTCCCAAAAAGTTACGAACAACGGCAGAAAATGAGAGCCAGGCTGCCTTATCTTTTTCATTCATGGTGTTCACGATTCAAGAATCACTCAGAAGTCTTCGGATTTGGGGACCATCAAATACTCCTGCCTTTATTTTTTCGTATGACAAAGCAGGAAAGGACGATACTATGTACTGAAAACAATCATTGTCAGTGCTCAACGCCTTGACATGCTGCTTCCTCATCGTGAGTTTCCCGCAGATGGACAGAGTGACCGAAAGGAACTGCAGCAAAGTCATTGCCATTATGTAAAAGGACACACTTGAGGCTACGCTTGGAGCTATCCAAAAAGAGTCCCCACTCATCAGGGCTATATGTGCTAAGTCTCAACTCAGTAAACAGACCAGGAACTTCGTGGCAGAATACAAATTGTTTATCCTCAAGAAATACTTAACAAATGTACTCTCCCTTGTTCGCTAATATAATACCCGCACCAACCTGTCAAGCATATGCCTTTCACTCAACTTAGAGACTAAAAGTTCTGCAGCTTTCTTGGAGAGCGCCAAATCACGTATCAAGTCGTTCAAATCCTCTTGATTGAAACAGTGAGGAGCTAATGCCTGTTCAGCCTCTGATGATGAATCTGCATACTCTGAATCCATTCAGTGGACGTCCATATCAGGTACATCATTTTCATCCTTAGAGGAAGCATATCCATTGAAAATCGGAACTAGTAAAGACTCGGAATGAGGTCCTGGCCAGATCGCCTTAGGGATTGTTGAGGTAGTCGATCTTGTGCCGATTTTTCTTGCTAATCCCTTTAGTATTCACCAGACAGAAATGACACTTGGATACATGATCCTTTGGCTCTCGCCACAGCATGGGTATTCCAAAAGGAAGACCATTTCTCTTTCCTTTCGTCCACTCACAAAGATGTTCAACACAACTATGACAAACAGCCTGTGGGGCCCACTTCTTATCTTAATCGCCAAGAGGACATTCAAAATATGCCTTATAAGTGTGGATCACAAAGTTTGATATATTGCGCCTTTGACGAACTAGCATGTAACAGCCACATATGTAGCAGAAGGTGTCTGGATCATTAACGCAATTTCCTGTTGACAAAGCCATCACTCTAACATGAAACCTGAAAAAAGAAACATTAATATCAATATTTTGCACAATAACACTTATTACTATCTCACTTCTATGTACTGTGAAGTATTTGTTTCCTACAAGCACCCTCTTGGTCCATCCGGAAGGCAGTTTTCGGGGAATCGAGAAAATAGAAATTACAGAATAACTATAGCATATAGGTAAAAATGGATTATATACTTTAAATCAGCATTAAAAAACGAATTAAAATTAGCAGATAAATCTAAGTCACCAGAAAATGTGATTAAAATTGTTCCCCTCTGTTATAGTTCAAATAAACGCTGAAATGCAATATACATTTCTTTGAGGATTCTAAGTTTAAAATTTCGTCCAAATTTGAGTTTTAAGCGGATGCGAATAAGACCAAGGTTGCACGTTTCCAATTCAGGAGTGAACTGGTGCGAACATTCTCGGAATATGAATATTTTTACATTTCCTTTTTCGACTCCCATCAACCTTGTTCAAGTTGACTGTTCAGCACTCGGTAATGTTCTTTGATAGCGCCCAAGGTTGTAGAAATGGGAAATTATGGAGCTTAGATGTCTCGCTTCTCTATTTTTTTTTCACTTGTCTCCGTTCTTCGATCGGTTTAATTAACTCTTTGTCATTATGAATTTTTCCTGATACCCAATTTTTTCAACTGTGCTTTTGATATACTTTTCCACATTTTAGTTATGGTTAAAGTGCTACATATACATTGAAAGAACATTTAACCATAAACGGCAAAATATAAAGAAATAATGCTCACAATGCAGTGCATTGTGGCATGTATGGGTGTGAGTGAAATAATAACATAAAAAATGTGCTTTATCTGTTCATGTCAATATGGTATGCTGGGCAAAAAGTATCCCATGATAAAAGAACCAATAAACGCAATATTGGATAAAAATGGATTCATAAGAAAAAAATAATCCATATCCACAAACTGTCTTTTTGCTTGACGATAGAACTGGGCTGAAGAATCATCTGTTTTCAATGTCCAGCAATGGTTTGCAAGCATGTTTGTGTATAGGTTGCCAAATATATGGGGGCTAGTTATAGGTTTGACGTACGTAGGCCTTGTTTTGATTGCAAGGTGATTTCCTATAAGGGTTTGGTAAAGTAGCTTGATTGCAGGTTTCTTGACGTACGATCCGAGGAGTATTAACCCATTAATGTTTTTAAGTAAAATGCTCCATTGTGCAAGGAATTAAACACTTGTATTTTTATACCACTTTGAAAAGTTTAAACTTACGGTAAAGATTTAATTTGCGCAACGGAATATTTTAAATCGGGTTATAATGGCAAGAGCAAGAATAATGAAGATTCGCAGAGCGGTGAATTAAGAGTCTAATAATCAATCAATCAATAAGTCAATAATAATCCATAATAATAATAATAATTATGATAATGATCTTTGAATGAAAATGTTATCTTATTTATACCGGGCATCATTTTGGAGGCGACGCGTAGCTCTGCCTTCCTTTGGTCGCAGAGGTGGTGCTTATCTACCTGTTAGCCCAGCGGAGCCTGTGATTGATTGGAGTCTAGCCTGTGATGGGCTAAAATTCTCCACTTCGTATCTTAATTTGAGTTTCTCTCCCCTGCGAGTTTATCACAGAGACTCCGTTTGCTTAAAGCTAAGATGCCCTTTATAAAATTTTACATCACTGCGAAGCATCTTTTGTGGCCGTTTCTGTCGCTATTCCAGACAGCTCTAATTACTCTGTTCGCCATTCTGTTTTCACACTCGGGTGAAATAGCCTTAATGGTAGTCGGGTCTCCATCCCGATATTATAAATCAGATTTCGCTGGTTTACAAACTGTCTCCAAACGATCTTCTTTTATTGCTCGTACCATTTCATCTTTAACATTTCGACCTAGCAAAATGTATATTTGTCTTTCTCTTTCTCTCTCTCTCTCTCTCTCTCTCTCTCTCTCTCTCTCTTTGTGTGTGTATAGTGATTGAACAATACATGTGCTTAATTTATCCTGGTAGAGCTTTTCCATGGTTAATATCTTGGTGAAATATTTCACTCTCTTCGTTAATAACAACCCTGAATTTGACTGGAAAAAGTCTAAATGGGAGTCTAAAAAGTGTATTTTAAGTGACATGTTACATCTTTTAAGCCTTGATGAGATATTGAACCAATTATTTCTAGTTTCCTTCCATTCTGTTTCCGAGAAACCCCTTCACCACTAACTTGAATGATTCTTAAGCAGATTTCTCCTACCCATGAAGGGCTGATTCAAAGTCTCCATCTTTAACAAACTCTCGAATCTGAAAAACAATGAAAACCCCCTCTTTTATCTTAGCATCACTCAGGGAGGGGAGTTTTGATGTTAAATACTTGAATGCCTGACCAGATTTGTTCATAGTTTTCACAAAGTTTTTCATGAGTCCCAGTTTTATGAGTATAGTGGTGGTAGCAAAGTTTTGTTTGTTTCTGTGAGATGTAGATGGTGAAAACATTTCATCCCAGGCTTCAATGATTAACGAGGTTGCCAGTCTCTTATGAACCTAGTGGGAACCACTTCTATTGCTGTCTCATTCACACAGAGACCTGCATTACTTGGGTTATCCGGCCTGCAAGCCCATTACAAGGGTAACGAAATTTAAGTCACAACAGAGATGCCATTGATGTTCATTATATTTTATGTATTGCAACTCATATTTTATATTCTCATAAGTTTCTTTCATATGTGGTGCATAGCCCACAGTAACTGATGGCTCAATATTACCGTTGTGCATCTTTGGTTATTCAATACTCCTTTTTCTTCTTGACAAGCCCATTTGTACTGAAGGGAACATGCAGAAATGACAATTGTTTGTGTGGTCTGTTCGCTCCCGCCACGTCATTGGCACAGCAAAAGGCATTCCTTTCCTGATCCTGTTTAACCATTGGCAAAAGTTAGTAGCACAAGGGTTGCAGCATATGTGAGGAGCCCAGTTCTTATCCTGGTTACCAATCTTGCACCAAAAATATAGGTGATATGCCTTTCCAAGCATAACAGTTATACGGTGCTTCATTGATACAAAGGTCACCCCACCACAAATGTAGCAGAAGTCTGCCTTATTTACGCAAGTACAAGGCATCTGAAAGAAGAAAACAAAAAACAATTCGAAGGTAAACAGAAAAGTTATTCATAAATTTATCATTATAGTAGAGAGAATGCCAGCTTAGCAAAATTATTTATATAATTTAGTATGATAATAAAATTAATACAAAATGCCTCACATGCATTTCGATAGCTTCCTCAATGAATATTTATTATAAGTTTGAAATATATTTGAGTAGGAAAATCACTACCTTTCACCTCAAAATGTAAAGTTGCACAGCCCAACTACCTTCAATGACTGATGGAACAATACTGAATGGCAGTGAGACTGTGCGTGTGGTAAGAAACACAGTGCTGCAAGCCTGTTGGAACCTGTGGTGAATACGTAAGCGTATCTTGAAAAGTAGAGTAAACAAACTATTTTAACCATGATAGTCATCATCAGCGACCTAAGATTAGTTGGAAATTGCTATTCTTGTCTCGGACACATTTTGATTGTTGACCATTGTGATCAGAGGCACCACTGGACCGAGAGCTACACTTTTCTTTCGTATAAGTTTTTTAACACAAAACCCAAAGGGTTTAGTGGATGCCTGGAGTTTCTTGGTGACATAGGCACCCTCGATATCTTCCACATATACAATGAGCGCCATTGGCGACTGACGGGACACCGAGCGGTGCTCATGTGCAAGAGCATAATGCACTGTGTGCAGCGCAAAGTGAGTGGCATCTCGCGAGCATAGATAAGTAGGCTTCCAATGGGGGAGGGGCGGAAGGCACCAGTAGCCGGACGGAAACCGGTGTAGTGAATCAAGTTCACCTTCTACAATACGCGCTAGGATGCGGATGGGTACAAATCGCATTCGTATTAAAGCTCCGAACGAACAAATGATCGGTTGAAAAGTAAGAGAATTGCCCCATCAGTAACTCAATTGTTTAACGTAGGGAAACGAAGAATATCCATATCACGGATAGAAGAGGCAAAATGATGAAAATTTGAACCTCATAAGTAAGGCGTCTTTCGAAAAAAAGAAACAAGGAAAAGGTGCGAAACACGTTTAGGAAAAAGTCCGGGTCAGGGTAGAGCCGTGGAAGTGCATCACCTTAGTCTTGGCCAAGAAAAGGGAAATCTGTGTTATTTTGCATTGCGAAAAATGTGGTCCAATACTTGTTGGATTCTAATCTCCAGAGTCGGCATCTGGGACATAGCAATATAGAACAAAAGTTCAACTACGAACAGCGTAGAGGGCATATCCTCCGGCATGGACAGATTGCAAAGAGTAAACAGTGTAACACTAAGGACGTTCTCCGGCGGAACGCCCTCTTCCTGGTCCACTGGGCCAAAGAGAGCTTCCTCACCTGTAAGGGAAGACTTGCCCTCGCTCCCATCATTCGAGAGTCTTTACGATAGGTGGCCACCGCTCTCAGGTAAAAAGGCTGATCTAACATTTACCAATTTCGTTATCAACTTGAACATGCAGGAGTTTAGAGAGATTAGGCCGAATTCGGCCGAGAAGAGCGATTCCACCACAGTTCTCCAGAAATCTGGAGAGGTACCCTCTGTCCGAATCTAGCTGAACAGATCTAGTACTAAATCCATGCCACGCTCACCTAGGAGTATAAACCTGGCATACGGATCATCGTCTGTACCAGGGGCGTTGTCGCCGCATCAAGCGAGAGCGGAACGCAACTTACTCCCCGTAACCAGTCCTTGAAAGGCTCTCCACTTTTGGAAGTAAAGTCCAATCAGCGTGCTTAAGCAACATCATGACCTACAGTGAATAGTGGTGAAGAGGTATCTCGGGGTCTGAGACTTCGGTCCCGTTCTCCTTGAGAACAAAAGTGAGTTCCTGCGAGAGCTTCCCCCAAATCCTTTTGACTCGCTAATACACATCTACAAGAGAGATTTTTCCCACTAATTGAAGACTTGTATGTCAAAATATATCGGAATCTAGCCCTAATTCGAGAAAATTTCATGATAGTGAAATGTTTCTATCTGCCTCAGACTTGGCTGACAACCAGGAAAGCAGGCGGCCTGCAAAAGGATAAATCGTTCTAGGAATATTAGCTAGGCCAAAAGCGATTAGGTTTTCCGACAAAAATTAACTGCCTCCTCCACCAACCTAATTCCTGTACTGGGATAGAGATATCAGTTATTTCCTGAACTGTGGACGACCGCGTACTGCTCCAAGTACCTTTCGGGCGGTTTTCTAGGCAGCAGAGATATAAAAAAAGATAGTTGAATGGGAAAGTGGTGAAAACCATGAAGGTCCTCGAACACTTCCAATACAAAATCAGGCTGCCAGGGAGGAAAAGGAAGATGTTCCATCAGGGCAATGGTAATAATTCCTTAAATCAGATAACGAAGTTTTTACCATTGCCTTGATCTAACCACATAGATATGAAGGTTTTTAATCACTTTTCTAAAAAAATAGCTAGGCGATCAAACCGCGAGAAGAATCATAATTTTCCCTTCTGTTAAAGTAAACGTTATATCTTGATCTAACATCAATATATATATATATATATATATATATATATATATATATATATATATATATATATATATATATATATATATATATAAGAGCTTCCTGTAAATCGGTACAATCTTAAATTTCCCCGGGTTAGTTTTGATCTTTCATTTAGCTCTATAGTCGAGGATCTTGCTAATCTCTTCCACAGTCATTCAAAACTGATACGACTCGATCTTTTAGCGGTAAATGGTCAGCATTGGAATTATTCTTCAGTTATTCCTCTTCTAAACTGGCGCTGGCCCGGCATCTAATTAACTAAGTCACTCATTATAAACTTAGTGACTACTATAAACTGGTAACCCTTTTATGAATAAAAGCCTCCATAAGCTGTTGACTATTTCGACCTGACAGTGAAGTTAACATAAGAAGAAATATAAACGCAACGGACTATTAACAAGCAGAACAAGGAGAAACGGAGATCGTGAACGTCATCACTATCAAGTCACCCATCTTTAATTAGGTAGCAGGCGCAGGTTGGTTTGAGATTGTAGAAGCCGTTTTTATATGAAAATTAGTAAGGAGGAAATGAGATTCTTTAACGTCCTGGCTGCACTTACTCCTGAGTCTGCCAACCGACTTCTGGCTACGGTGTTGTCTATCCAAAATTACCAGCTCCTAAGGACCGAGAAAATCGAGCTCTTTGAGAGAACCAAACCGGAGCTGTTCGAGAAGCTCATTGCCTCCTCAACACTTACTGGTCGACCCTCAACCAACCTGGAGGAACTGCGAAGGACTGCTCTACAGGTTTGAGAAGAACTCGTAAGGCACAAATTTATTCAATCTCTGCTAGCTAACATCGCGCTCACAATAGTTACAAAGAAGGACCTAATTCTCGTCAGCTAGGAAAGCTCGCTGATGAACTAATGCCATTTTATAGGGCACAGTGTCTTAATGTTAATCGTGTCACTGATACCATAGAACTTAGTGCCGCTTCTTTTTTCGATGTGTCTAATCCCGATTTAAATAATAAAGGTGATAATCATGTGAATAATGTGAAATATACGGGAAGGGCGCGAACAGTGCCTATAGCTGCGTACCATAATGAAAACCATTCTAACTTTGTACCGTGTAATAACGAATATAGTGCCAATAGTTTATCAATAGGACTGCGACGACTTCGCAGGAACCAAAGACTTGTAGTATTCCTTTCCCATTTGTATTTGGATGAAATTGCGAAATTCTGCAAGCCTATGTGCAGGTAGCCAAAGAGAGGGGATCACGTTCAAATGCACGCATCCCCCCACCATCTTCGCCTGCCCCATCGGAAAACTAGCAAGGCATGCCATTGAAAGTACGACCACTGGTCTACCATCTGTATTCACAGTTGCCGTAAAAGTAAATAAATTAAATATGGGAGTGAGTGTTTCAATAATTTCGATTAAATTGGTGCGAATGGGAAAATTACGCGAATCTAGTGTGAACATTACGACGGCTAATGGTGGAAGAATAAATGGCATAGCGAGATACACATGGATATAGTTATCCCTATTCTTCGCTGGTTATTTAGGTGGTCGCTTGTGGTCGCAGATAAAACGTCGCTCTTCATAGGCATTGACTTTCTGGGACACTTTAATCATTTGGTGGATTGTGCGTGCGGCCTCCATGTCGACAACCAAACTAAGCTCAACTTAGAGTGTAGCACTAATCATTAATGACCTCTAGCACCTACCACCCTGTTGCCAGGCCGTATTAGAAAGGTATGAAGCCTTGTAGAGCCCCATGTTCAATAATCGTGCACCGCCATCGCCTAACTCCGCGACACATACATTTGAAACCGGCTATGCACCACTGACATTCGCGTTACCGAGACCTCTTTCAATAGAGACGCTGCAAGATGCCACAGCAACGTTCGAAACACTATTGAAGGAGAGGGTCGTGCGCCCGTCAAACCACCATGGGCTTCGCTCACTCATATGGTATTGAAGAAGTGGCTGGCTTAGTACACGGTGGTTTGCGACTTCCGAGCCCTTAAAGTATTGAGTAATCAGTGCCACTCAAAGACTCGTGCAATAGATAGGAAAGCGAACTTTTTCAGTTCAGATCAGGGTGAAGAAGCTGAAACGGAAGACAATGGCGTAAGAGGAAATCGAAGACTAACCTCTCCAGGCACCGGGGAGGGCAACTATAAGCCCGACATTATTGCGCATTATGGGCGACTGGTTAAGTTCACCAGAGGTCCGTCATTCTTTTATTTTTAAATCCAGTTACGTTCATTTCATTGCCCCAACCTATTGTAATAAAAGAGAAAGAGAAAAATTGCCCGCACACCAAATAATTTTGTACATAACAGTTTGCCTGTGAATCAATTGTATATACCATGTATTGTAATCGTTACATATAGTATTATCACAAGGAGTAATTAAAGAGGTAGAGACACTCAAAATATTAAAAATATGTATATAGGTGTCGAAGCAATGTAAATGTGTAGCATTATAGATGAAACAAACTGTTTACCCCGAGTCACTGTATATTAGTTCTTCATTTCTATTACTCTGTGGCTCGAGGGGGAGTTTGTAGCGAGGCCTGAATTGCAAGTTAAAGTAGGCCCAACGAGGAACCTCACAAATGATCACCCTGTTGGACCTATGAAATCTTGAATTTGGGCATACATTTTAACTATTGAAATAATATGCCATGTAGTATCAATAAACAGGTGTGAGACGAAAGGTCTCGATACAAGATAACGAAGCAGCCGGAAGGGAGTCAGGTTTGACCAGCTAAAGTTGACGTGGACCTGCAAAATGATAAAATCAACTTTGCTACCACGTTGCTATTAATTCCAGCCTGGATGCGGCCAAATGTGACTACATTAATTCACACACACACCCTTTGATTCCGCCTAGCAGTCTGACAAAGGAAGAAACGAACATACTTTAACCTGTGAGCCTCCGCCACGCGCTTTGATTAAGGATATGTAAGTTAGGCTCCCATAATGGAGGTTCGTATAAATAAGAGAGAAAAGAATTCCAAAGAGAGTAAGATCAGTATTATTAGTAAGATACATTCATTCCTCTTGATATCGGATTAACATTAATCTTATTGACATCACGAGTCCGTTCCTCGTCCTTAAATCCAGCCGTCAGTAGCCCCAATTATCTAACGTAGATGAAAAATTACAACAAAAACGCGTAAGACTCTACTATCTCGCTTGCCCCAATTAAGGTAGACCAAAGCCAACAATGAAGCTTACAAAACAGGATTTTCCTTTTGAATCCTTCCTTTAAATCAGTAATAACCAAGTTTTCTTTCGAACCCAGCCTATAAACGGATTCCCCGTAAGAACTTTGGGAGTCAGAGCAAACTCGACGGTGAGAGCTCAAACGCCTTCGTCCGAAACCTCTTTACCGGTAAGCCAAGCTTACCACGAGTTATCCCTCCTCTAAACTACTAATTGCCTGGCATCTCATTGACTAGGTGACCCATTATATACTTATTGACTGCTATAAACTGGTAACACTATCCTCACGAAATAATACCGTCCATAGTTTTGTCCGGTATTTGAAGGGTGTAGGGGGCTGCTAGCCTGTGAAAACTATGATGTTGATTTCCATTTTCGGTCTATTGCTAACCATGACCCTTACATTCCTTGTATCGTTTTAATTCTATTCATTTCTCTAGAGCTATTGCAATTCCATCGAATCTTTATCTCAATGGAATCGTAGCAAGGACATTAGATTTCAAGATAGTGTCATTTTCTAGATTCCTCCCGATTCCTGGTTGATTTTTCTGAACTAATTTCCATATATGATATTTTTTCATCCGTTTGTTTTCAATTTTATTATCTTTACTTTCTTTATTTCCATTATTCTGTATCTCTTCCTTTCTGATTAGTTATTTTCTGTTGGGTCTTTATAGATGAAAGGGACTAGCAGTGTTCTTTGGGGGGTTTCTTTTATGTTTCGCTTGTGATCTCCTTCTACTGGTTAAGTGTGAGGTGGCTTCGGAATAATCTTTACTTGATGATCGGAGTCTCTGATTTATTGACTTGAATTTTTTATTCTTTTTATTTCTCTGTGGTTGACTCGGGTGCACTCTGGTTCCATATGATCGAGGGTGTTATCTGTGTTTGTTGTTTGTGTCTTTCTCTTTTTCCAATGTCTTTTCTTTGTATTTATCCTCTTCAATCAATGCCAAGGTTGTGCATTCTGTGATATTAATTTTGAAGATTGCCGATGAGTTCGCCTCTTTTGGGAAGTTCACGGAATCCTGGCCATTTTTCTTTTACATATTATTTTAGCATTGTTGTGTAGGGGTTGGATTACGCATAGGTAGGCTTCTGGAACTCCAAAATTGCTGGATTCAATAGGCCTGAAGGATACCTCTACAAATTGATGCGAATTGGTCATATCAAATCAAAGCATGCCCTATTAAGTGTATAGATCCAATTGTGTATTAGAAATATAGTGAGTTTTAGAAAAATACATATGCAACAAGAAGCGTGAGAGACAAAATACGAGCAAAGAAATGGTTGAACACCTGCGTTTGATGAAGCTGTTTCTCGAGATAGAGTAATTAGAGACATATTTATTTTTTTCAAGATACCGAGTAAGCACAGCTACTGACCGTAAGAGGGGCCCCGAGACAAAGGTTGTATCGAAAGACAAATAAGGTTCAACATGTAAGCGGGCACACACTGTACAGGGACTTCCTAGACCCGCCTAGAGATTGGGGATAAGATAAGAAACGGAGGTAGGCTGTCCGACGGTAGCCGTCCCATGTATACGCCACACCTTCGGGATATCAATAGAAAGAAAACGGTCAGAAAAAGTTAGTTAATCAGAAAGTATCAGAGACAATAATAACGAATACGTCCGCATTCACGCTCGCGTTCAAATGCGCCGAGACTTGTTTCTCTCTCTCCCTTAACTCTGATTAGCGTCGAATAATATATAGACTACTAGTCTCTCGCTTAATATGCTCCGTCTCTCTCGCCGATTACAATCATAAGATTCCGTTACTAGAATAAAGAGTTTATTTTTGTTAGTCCATCTTTGCCTTTTACCTTCGACAATTATCTTTGGAGTCAGATAAATAATTTGCCGTAAAACCATCCTTAACCTCAAAACTGGAACTAGTCGTTCCCTTAATAAAGTAGTGATTTGCGTTGCTCTCATAATCTGGTGACGTATCCCTTACCATAAACAGGTTACCAAAACCCCTTTTTAAACTGGTAACCCGTCATAGGTCCGTTGTAGTTGCATAGCTTCCCGGATTTACTATGTTCATAATTTGCTCATTTAAGATGCACGTTGATATATTTCTAAGGTGCCGTCCAGAATGACCTGTGCTTTCAGTCCTTGCTGCTGGTTTATAATAGCTATTACATCCTCTGTATTTCTCTTGTGGGATTCGGTGATTCTACAGCCAAAATTTTGAATTAATCAAATCTTGAATTCTAGGTCACTGTGTTTGTATCATAATTTGGAAGGGAAATATATAAACAATTAGAGTCCTAACTCATTATTTGCTTGAATTCGTTTTGTCATACTGGAGACCAATATTTTGATGATATCTTGACTAACAATGATCCATTTTTGTTCAATAATCACCAGCACCTGGTCACAATTAGATGGCTTCTATTGATCAACCACCAACTTGATTATATTTGACACAATTTCTCTATTGGGCTCCAATTTGGCAAATTCTATGGCCAATGTCACTGTGGAAGCATGAAACTCAATACGACGTTTTCACACAGAATTTCTCTGGCCGAGACCAAATTAAAGCATCTATGTTTAACTTTAGGTGCTTTATCAACGTCTTCTTCCCAGTTTGATAACGCAACCCCGCTTCAAGAGGGCGTCCATGTCAATCCTCCCCCTCTTGGGGTAGAAGGAAATCGCTCTTATTTCCCGTGCGCCTCGTCGATGCCAAAAATTATCAAGGTTCATGTTTGCTTAAGCTGCGTCATGTATCCTTTAAGAATCTCGCTTAATTCCATTGGTCTCGTTGCGGAAGGCGCGGAAAATTGCTCGCAAGAGGCATAACTTTATTTGCCTAGACGTCTTTCGACTTAACAGTAGGTCATCTTCGGTGAATGTGATATTACAGGAAAATATATTGAATATGTTTGAGCATTACCGTAAGAAAATGACCAATCAACTAACTTGAATAATACATGGATAGATTTAAGTTTGGAAATATTTTGAACATTATTGTAAGGAAAGGAACAATTAATTAACATGAAAATAAAGGGATTTGTTTAAAAAAATGTTCGAGAACGAAAAATTTATGTTGGGGATAAACAAAAGGAGGAAAAGGTTCAGGGAACTTCTGGTTCCATGTGCAGGCATTGCAGATTCTGGCGGCGAGTCGTTGAGAGAATAGTCTTTGGCTGGAGTTGTATATTGATTGAAGGTCTGTCTTGGGAGATCATAAATACCTCGGCAATTTGGAGTCTTCGGCGGTCAGGATCATGGAAGATGATGGAGGTGTTATGGGTCAGCGTTTCTATTGTAAATGACGTATGATGCCCCGTCCTGGAGGTGCATCTTTAACTTGCGCGACAATGTCGGTGAACGCAGTCACCGACATTGCACGAGTATTCATACAATAGGTTGGCTTCTTCTTGGGAGTTCGTCGCGGGGAGACAAACGGTCTTCATAACGAGGGATCGTGTTCTTCTGGTCTTGTAATATATAACCAATTATATTTTCTGCTCGAAGTTGGCTGGCAAAAAGTTGCGGTGTATAATGGTTTGAGAATCTTCTCGTCTTCCATGTATCCTGTGTTCATTGTTGCATGGTAGTATATACTCGTATCTATTGATGTGAGGTTTGCTGATTTGTCGGTCGGAAGGAGGGTAGAGTTTTTCTTCCGCTTAACGATTGCGGCAAATACGGTTTATGAACTAGCGAGTGAACCAGCTTCTTTTGAAAAATGGCTATTCACAAACGCGGGTGAATAACTTATACTTTTCATAAAGTCAAAAGTGAGTTAGTGTTTCTTGTACTCGAGAGTTCAGTGATTCCAATCGCTAAAGTTTTTAGCAAGTGATAAGTAAGATTTTTCTGTAAATTGTGACTTTGTGTTAATACGTGATTTTTTTTACCCGCTTTTCGAGCCCTGGGGCGGGGATTTAACCTGCTTCACTATCCTATCCCCATCTTCAACGAGTCACCTTCGGATGAACTCTACCCTTGGTCGGACTTTCGAAAAGCGCCTCCACTTAAGGTAAAGTGCCTGATGGAAAATATTTCTGGATTGGGTTTGAGACATATACTTTAAGAACTTTTTTTTTCAACCTTAGTGATAGACTCTCTTACATAGACACAAAGATAGTCAACAGACAAAAACACGCTCACTCTGTGGGGTTTCTCTTTCAATTTGTTTTCTCTATATGTTAAAATACGAACACATGGAAATTAAATGAAAGAGATCGGGTGGATTACGCTAAAGATCCTCTCCGATGGCCCCAAGCCTGATCGTGAGAGGTTCTTTGCAAAAAATGATGGGGATCTAAACATCGCACTTGTGAGGCTCATCGATATACACAATGGCTATACAGCCATCTGCTCGAAAGAGGCTGATTGCGAAGCACTCACCTCCATTAAAACAGCAGTGTGCCTTAAAAAGCATTAACTTAAAACCAAACACACTACCTCAAATAAAAAGTCATCGCAGCGTCATCCTTCACCGCCTCGATCCCTGGGTTAAGGAAGGGAGGCAGTCCATGTAAGAAATTTACGCGGAGGTGCAGAAAAAACACGCTTGGGCTAAAGTTGCCGAGGTAATTAAATTTAAAGACTATACTCAATATTATCTTTTGCCTCACGGCAATCGCGAATAATGCTGCAGATGGAGTTATGCTCCTCTTTAACGTCCGAGTCTGCCCTGAGCGGATCGAACGTGAGGAGTTTATCGACCTCCAGATGTGCTTCAATTGCTATATGTACGAGGAGCATACCAGGGCCACCTGTCTCAGGGGTAACGCTCTTTTATGCTCGATTTGTTCCTCAGATACACATTCATGGAGGGGTTGCAAGAGCACCTCCTTGAAGTGTCTGACGTGTGCAGGAGCGCATAAGACCCCATCCATAGCTTGATAGTCAAGCAAGAGATGCTGAAGAAAAAATCAACGAGAAAACACAGGCTGAAGAAGCTAAGGTAAATAGCACCTATGCCAAGGTTGCAAAAGCTGCTATTGCGGAATCTCGGGGAATTAAGACATACTTGCACGTCGAGAATGAAAACTCGACCAAAATTATGTGTTGCATCATTATGCTCACATCGCGAATCTCTCCTCCCTGGGGACCTTTGCAAAAGATTTAAATAGAATGATGTCGCATAATGGCATGCAGGAAATGAGGTTTTTAGAGAACCCACACCTCGAGGAGGAGGTTCTAAAATTTAGTCTCAATCCCCAGTGAGAGACTAGTGGCCAAGAACTGCCCACCACGGCAGCGCCCATCTCCTCCCAGAGACTGCAGGATTCAGGCACAGGCAGCGCGAGATGTAAACTCACGCACTGAAAAACAAAACAACACGTAAAACAAACAAATAAACACTCACACACAAGCAAAAACGGAATTGGAACCTTCGGTGATTGAGACTGTGAGACCCGAGGGAGGAGCGCATTCGCTCCGCTCCCGGAAAAGCTCGCAGCTTCAAAGACTTCTAAAGTCGTCCTCTTCTTGTAAGAGGGAATCTAGGCAGGTATACGACTCAAGAAAAATCAACTTGAAGGTCTACGCCGAAAAAAGGTCCCCTTTCCCAAATGAGATGACTTCCCTTGATGTAACGGAAGAAGTAATATCCAAAAAATACAAATGTGAGTTTTCTTCGGACGACTGCACGAAAAAAGAACTCGAGGAGGCTTTACTCTAAGGCTTAATTAAAATGGCTCCCGAAACTTTCACCACCCTCACAGACGGCGAATACAGGAGAAAACGATTACGCTACCAAACGCTCCACAAGGGCAGAAGTTTATTAGAGAATAAGCCCAAACAACAACGCAAACACAGGAATCTAACGTGAATAAGAAAATGTTCCAACTCCTTACTATATTTTGATTAAAACGGTTGGACAGAGAAAAGACTACTTTACGGTAACATAATACGACAAAGTGAACCTGACTTTGTATTTATCTCAGAACACGGGGTAGATACAAACAGTAACCCAATAAAAATTTGTCCATACGAAGTCATAACCAGAAATCACAGCGGAGAACGATTTGACGGTTGTGCAATTGCTGCGAAAAATGGTATTGACTACAGAAAAATAAGTAAGCTCGATGAATCTTACTTAACTTTGGATGTAAGTACGGTAGTGGGGACCCTGGTTCTAGAAACAGGGTACCAGCCCTCGAGGAGAGGGTACTTACTGCTCCATAACTTCCTGCAGCTTTATGGTCACGGCGGGAACCGTTCTTTTTGCCGGTGACCCCAATGCGAAGAGTGCTGCCTAAAATAATACGTCGACCAACCAAGCAGGCAGGAATCTCGAGACACCTATAGATAGACAACTTATGAAAGGAAGTGGACCAAACTTCCCCACATAGATCGCACACAGATCAGCCACAAAACCAGAAATAGTGCTCACCAGCACTTTGTTACCCTATAATTACTTCATTGAAAAGCGCCCTCCTGTCCCCAGCGACCAACAGGCTATCCTTATTAAAATCTTCACCATCCCTATTTACGTCCCCATCCCAGTATGCATGAGCTACGTTCGCGTCAACTGGGATACGTATAAACAACTCCTCGAAAATTACATTTCCAACCCCTTTTTTGATGCAAATTTAGAAGAAATCGACGTGGAGTTGGATAAAATTTCCTCTCACGAGGAAATACGGGGAACGGATCAATGAAATGAACCTCACTGGACCTAATATCACTACACACAGACGAACACTACAAATACGCGACGAACTAATGACACTCAGTAGGGAACAGCAAAATGTAGTTTGGGACAATTTAATAGGCAGACTAGACTTAGAAAACGACTCAGGTACATTCTGGCACACTGTAAAAAGACTAAAAGGACTACAGACACAGACGTCAATAAAGCTCACACGAGACAACACGGAAATCTATGAGACTGATGAAATCGAGGAAGAATCAGACTCTTCTGGGCATCTATTTTTAAGATATCTTAGGAGAAGAATGACAACTTTGATTTAGACTTCGAAGACAGAATCATTGACGAACTAAACGACTAGATCTACAGAACCTATCCTCATCATTACGTGACGCAAGAAAGAATTATGGAGGGATTCGGCGTTAAAATTACTGCTAAGGAACTCTCGAAAAGTTTAAAATCCTTTCGTCACGGAGCGCTTGAGCGTAGAGGACTGACACAGAAAAAAATCTTAAGAGCTTAATGGAGCTTATGGATATCATGAATGCTGGCCTAAACGTTGTCTACTTCCCTGACCACTGGAAGGTATCAAAAATGATACTCAATCACAGAGCCGGTAAGCCACCGGACAGTCCAACTAACTTTAGGCCTATATCTCTCTCAGAATTTTCAGGGAAAGTGTTTGAGAAGAAAGTGGCCGACAGGGTTAACTCCTTCCTCAAAAATAACGCATTGCACAATTACCAACAACCTGGCTTCCGAAGGGAAGCGAGGAACGGACACGGCTCTAGCCGTGATAGCCGAGAAGTCAGCAAAAGTAAAAGCTGAAAGACGCCACGCAAATCTGGTATTTAGAGATGTCGAAAAGGCCTTTGATAAAGATGGAGAAGAGGCCTGCAATACAAAATTTTACAACTGGGCCTCAACCCCATAGTTGAAATGATACTCGACGATTACGCAATGGAGAGGAGAGCGTATCTGCACGTAAAAGGCTTTAATGTTCCTGAGTTCGAATTCGAGGAGGGGGTGCCACAAGGCGGGTGTATAAGTCCCCTGCTTTATAATATATATATACAATCGACCTTCCCTAACCTCTTACAGAAGGCTCGGTATACGTCCAATTTGTAGACGACATAAAGATAATCTGCACGACACTTTATCGGAATGTGAATTATATGGCACAGAGTATGACGGTAGAAATCAAAAACATAAACTCTTTCGAGAGAAGATGGAAGATATCTAAAGTTCCAGATAATTCCACTATTCCTAGGGACCCTCGCAAACATCCGTGTGGGGGGTGTATGCATCGCATACCGCACGGTGGGCACAGTTCTGGGACTCCAAATTACGACTGGTGGGTATGGGAGTCATGTGAAAAGCATCGAGGCGAATGCACGGAGGGACTTGGGTGAATTCTACCGATTCATGCACCTAAGTTCCTCCAATAAACTCAAAATCTACAATGGGTGCAGCCGATCCAAACTCCTGTACCCGTCGTTCCCTATAAACAAGAGTCACAAGATCTATATCCTCAAACTACAAAGAGTTCAGAATAAGGCTATTTTAATTATAACGAGAACCCGAAAGAGAGAGAGAGGAGAAGACAGAGTGAGCTCCATGGTGAGCTGGGGTTGACCCCCATAAATGTGGAGCTTCACAAAAGAGCAATAAACATCTTGTTGACCGTACACCGGCACCTCTCTCCGAAGTCTGTGCTCGAGCACATGAACTTTAATGACGCAAGACACTCACAATCATTTAAAAGTAGCAGACTGCTCATCAACAACGACATAAAACCAGCGTTCACGTAAAATTCCGATCACGAAACAAACGCAAACAAAGCCCGCATTTTAAAACCAATTTACTTTTTTCCTTATTTTTTCTCGCTTTGAATTATTAAAATTCTAATTTCCCAAAGCGCGCCCAACTCGCTAAGAGACTACTTTCCAGACCCCCCAAAATAAATAAAAGAAAGCAAAACAATAAAATAAACAACGCCACATCAGGACCTAAAAGCCTAGAATAATAATACTTTACCAGCAGTATGGAGCAAAAACCACTCCCCTATAAAGGATTGAATGCCTTTTGTATACATATATATTTAAATTATATATATTCTATACAAAAAACAAAAAAACAACCCAAAAAGCAACGAAAGCTAGAGATATCCTTTCACCAGGGATCTGTACTTTCATTCTATTTTCATTTCACTTTCCTATTATTTTCCTCAATTTTCCCCACTATTTTTCTCCTACTAAACACCCTCTACTACTATATTCCTCTCTTATATATGCCCAATGTCCAATGTCTAAAAGTCAAATGCATCCGTACTCCGTTTTATTATTATTATTTTATTTTATTATTATTATTAACAAGTATGCATCCTGCAATTATCACATCGTGTTTCAGATCCAATGTGTGTCTTTGGAGCTACATTCTGCAAATGCATAGTTGGCAATGAGATGAGTTGCCTTTTTTCATTTCGAAATAATTATATTTTAAAGGAAGCTGAAGGGTTCGTAGGAGCAGGTGAATTCGTAAATAATGTTATTTGACTTAATTATGCTATTAGGTTGGAAACAAAGTTTTCGCCAACTTTTATTGCCAATGATTTACAATGAAACAATGCCTCAAATGAAACATATCAATGTAAAATGGAATCATTATTTTCGAGCACCTACCTGCTTCCAACGACGGGATAGATCATTGATGCTTTTGTTATAAAATTCAACTGGTCTGCTATAACAGAAGTACTTACCTGCAGTTTTCAGTTCGTCATCATTTACTAACGTTTTGCCATTCAAGCAGTTCAGCAGTGCCCTTAATAGATGGTGAGGGTCAATCACTTCTTGGCTGATCTTGGAGATCAAAATGGCCACGCTAAAGCTTAAACCACTCTTAGGCTGTGCGACGGCTTATTGTGTCCTCTCTAAATTCTTGGTTCATACGACTTGCGATTTGGCACCGTTTAGGCCAGGCTTGCAATCTTAGAGTAAAAAGTGTCATTTGATGAGTAATTTTTGAAACTTTAGATATCATATAGCGTGTTCGACTAATTACTGTGTAATGGCCTTGGCTTTCCTATGCCTCACTTGAGAGTGCATAGTGACCTAGTCTACCTAGGCTCTAGGTCGCTGTGAACTTTCAAGCAAGGCCTAGTGAAGACTAGGTCGCAAGGCACTTTCAAGCAAGGCCTAGGGAAGACTAGGCCACTACACATTACCTAGCCGTACACTCTCTATGAATCTCTGAATATAAGCTTTTAAATAAATCTATAAATATACTCGTAAATCTAATTAAATAAACTTTTAAAAAAGGTTGTGCGGGAACTTTATTTCCAACTCAATATATTGGGTACAGATATTGTTTTTTCATAATAAAAAGAGTGGTTTTTTTTTCGTTTGTAGTTGATTATTAAATTAATTTTCTCGTTTGAGTTATTATACTTAATAAGTCGAAGTCAATCCTTCTGTTTGAGAAGCCATCATTAACCAAGGTTTGTTTACGCGTCCAATTTCTTCGTGAAAGACTTCCGTGGTTGTACTATAATGAAGGTTGCCTCTAATGTACATACATATCAACGACGCTAATTTTGTAACTATTAGTGCACTCTACTTCCGCCTGTTCAGACCTTTCTAAATGTTTGTAGCTTTTCTATAGACTTTATTTAGATAGGTTTAATTTTGATTCTCAATTTCGAGGTCCCGAAATGGGAGTATGTTTAAGTTACCAAATTCATAAGTGAACAGGAGAACGCAAATATTTTCTATTTCTCTCAATAATTGTCGTTCGTAAATGGGTTTCATTGCGTACGACCAGATATACTTTATCAATGTGCCTGTAATAAGTTGAAGGTCTAATGTTATCATTCATTAAAAGAGTTCCTTACTGTCGTCCCTCATAGAAGTTCACAAAAGTGGGGGCAAGTGGTAAGCCCATAAAGACATCATTTTTTCATTCGGGGATCTAAAGGGAGCTTATGTAGTTCAAGTTCAGCATGAGTTCTTTCAGTATAGAGGGAGATACTCTTGAAGAGGTTGCGTATAATGGTTATCAACCTTGTCAATGATAATGTTGATGGCTTGTTTAAATACTATTAATTAATTACTTTCTTGCAGGTTGTTTCATGATTAATTCAAATTTCTTAACAAAATGGTAAATTCCTTAAAAAATAACACTCTTTTACAAATATGATTGTGCAGATGTGAAACAAACATGTATCTTTATAGAAGCGGGAAAGAGAGCCAGCAATATTTTCGAAATGTTTAACCCGCCTGAGAGCAGCTCTGGGTATTTTAAATCCTATCAAATGGCATAAAGAGACATGTAGTTGTCTTTGAGGACCTTCCCGCTCATATCATTAAGGACACCAACCCTCATCAAGAACACGATGAAAATCCATGGAGTGCCTGACTACATACTTTGCTTTGTAGGGCCAAGGTGAGCCTCATTAATGCTGGTTATTATTCTATTATAAGACGAATGCCGCGTATATATATATATATATATATATATATATATATATATATATATATATATATATATATATATATATATATATATATATACGTGTAAATTTGGACAGTATATTTTCATTATAGCATGTTTTATTAAAAGCGACCGTTAGTTTCGAATTAATAATTCTCTTTTCAATCTTCTCAATTTGTCTATTTTCGCCTTTTCTTCATTGTTTAACCTGTCGATAAGCGTACCGAAGTTCATCGGGGACTAATGCTTGTTATGTTGCCAATGTAATTTAGCGCTTTCTTTAATTTAACTGACGCGTAGCGGAGGTTTGGGGTTATTTTTACTGAAGAGGGTTGAAGTACGTCTATTTTGATAGTAGAAGATTAATGCGATCTTTTTCTCGACTGACCTTCGAACAGGTAGCACGTGTTTCATAGAGCTCTCAGTCTGTTGATCTATTTTTCAGATTTTTCTACAGTTTGTTTGATTTTTGTTTTGTTTTTTCTCACCACAATCAGCGAAAGCTAAGTTGCTCTTCTTCTTTTGTTTTCTTATTACTACTTAAGTTCTTTCTTTGTTTGAATAAGTGATGGAGTTTGGGGATGAAAGTGAGCATGAGTGTCGGAATGTAAACATAACATAACATAACATAACATAATTACACGGATGACAAAAGCCACAAGGGCCTATCAAAGGTCATCCGCCTCCGTCAAAACCCACCCACAAAAAGCACCATCACCAGGGGAAGACAAAATCAAAGTCCCCCACAATATAATATAACGGATGACAAAAGCCACAAGGGCTCATCATAGGTCATCCGAGTCAAGCGGCCTCTTTTTCAAGGCACCCAAACTCCCAGGAAAACTACATCCAGAGGATTGCATCCAGAAACAAGGGTATCACCAATCAAGGCTTGTCAAGAACTAAATCATGCAGCTATAGATATATACAAACAATATTAATATATACAAAACTTAGGAACCATCACAACCTTCCCTTCCCATAAACTCATCCAACCTACTCTTAAATACATTTAGATTTGGACTACCTACTACCCTCTGCGGCAATTTGTTCCAGAAGTCTACCACTCTATTGGTGAAAAAATATTTTCTTAAATCCAACCTACACCCTTGCTTTTTAATTTTCAAGTGGTGAACTCTGGTCCGATTTCCATCATCTAACTCAAAAAACTTGCTAACATCCAATTTATCTATCCCGGAAAAAATTTTAAACAGCTCAATCATATCCCCTCTCACACACCTCCTTTCGAACGAGAACATATTTAATACCCTCAGTCTATCTTCATATTCAAGGTGCCTCAGGGAAGGAATAATCTTTGTTGCCCTCCGTTGCACTGACTCAAGAAGGTTAATATCGTGTCTAAAATGTGGGGACCATGCCTGTATACAGTACTCTAGATGTGGCCTAACATAAGAGTTATAGAGTTTAAGAATAACCTCCTCACTTTTGTAACTGACATTTCTCTCAATAAAACCCAGCACTCTATTTGCCCTAAGAGATGTTAAAAAGTTAGTTAGAGTAGCAAGGAGAAATTATGAAATTAAAGTGGCAAATAGGGCAAAGGAAGATCCTAAAAGTTTTTATCAATTATACAAAACTAAGGTTAGAGATAAAATAGGCCCACTTATAGATTCCAATGGAGAATTAGTGAGTGATAGGGACTCAATGGCTGGAATGCTAAATGACTTTTTTCTCTCAGTATTTACACAGGAGGATACTCTAAATATACCTGAGGTGTCAATGATCTTTCGGGGTAATGATGAAGAGAAATTAAAGGATATATTGATCACAAAGGAGATAGTGACAAAGGAAATTGATAAAATCAAAAGTAGTAAAGCACCCGGTCCTGATGAGCTCTTTCCTAGAATTCTGAAAGAATGTAAGGATGTGTTAAGTGAGCCCTTAGCATGCATCTTTAGAAAATCATTGGAGAGTGGCATTGTGCCAGTGGCATGGAAGAAAGCCAATGTGATACCTATATTTAGGAAAGGGGATAAAACAAATATGTCTAATTACAGACCAGTAAGTTTGACATCAGTGGTAGGGAAAATGATGGAATCTATTATAGCAAGGAATATTAGAGATCACTTGGATAAGCATAAGTTGATAAAAGAATCACAGCATGGCTTTAGTAAGGGTAAATCCTGTCTGACTAATTTGCTGTCTTTTTATAGTAAGGTGTATGAAGCAGCAGATAATGATGAAAACTATGATATTTTATACTTGGACTTTAGTAAGGCTTTTGATCGAGTGCCACACTTACGACTTCTGAGCAAAGTTAAAGCACACGGGATTCATGGCAGTATATTTAGGTGGATTCAGTCATGGCTTGGTGACAGACAGCAAAGAGTTAGTATAGATGGAGTTAAATCTGAGTGGGGGTGTGTTAGCAGTGGAGTTCCTCAAGGATCTGTTTTGGGTCCCTTGCTATTCTTAATGCAGGAGGAATTGACCATTCTGTCCAATTGGGCCGAGAAATAGCAAATGAAGTTTAACATAGACAAATGTAGTGTACTTAGTATAGGTAGAAATAATCCATTGAATAGTTATAAATTAAATGGCAGAATTTTAGGGAGGACTGATTGTGAGAGAGACTTGGGTATTTTGGTAAGTTCAGACCTTCGTCCTAGAAAGCAATGTCTAAATGCTAAGAATAAAGCTAATAGGATATTGGGATTCATTAGGAGGAGTGTAAGCAATAAGAGTGCTGAAGTCATTCTAAAACTGTATCTGGCGCTAGTTAGGCCTCATCTAGACTATGCAGTACAATTTTGGTCACCATATTATAGGAAGGATATTGATTTGCTTGAGTCTGTGCAGAGAAGGATGACAAAGATGATTGGTGGGCTAAGGAACTTACCTTATGGTGAAAGGCTCAGAAAACTAAATCTACATACATTGGAAAGGAGAAGAGTCAGAGGGGAATTGATTGAAGTCTTCAAATGGGTAAAAGGATATAATAAAGGGGATCTGGGTAAGGTTCTTATACTTAGTGAACATGACAGGACACGTAGCAATGGGTTTAAGCTTGATAAGTATAGGTTTAGGAAGGAGATGTATGCATTGGTTGTGGAGTATTAGGTGAGGGGTATACATGTGTTGTATGTGGGCTGCGTGAATGCATTGTAGATTTAGAGGGGATGAGAAGGCAGGATTTAGACAGGATATGTAGGCTGGAGGGGTTAGTTGCTGAGCTCAGGAGGGAACTTAGTGTTAGGCCTAGAACTAGAAATAGGTTAGGTGGTGAGGTAGGCCAGTTAGATGTTTCAGGTGAAGGTAGAGGGCGGGTGGAGGAGGTAGGATATGATAGTTCTAGTGATAGTGAAGTTAGCTCCCTTAGATTAGTTAGAAATAGGCCTAGTGAGGATGGGGGGACAGTGGAGAGTGGTTAGGAAACATAAAGCTAGGGAGGCTTCTCCTGTTCTTTGTGAGAATAGGGTTGCCTCTGTTGAGGTTGTTAGCCAGGGGGAGAATAGGTGTGTGAGTCAGAGGGACACAGAACCTATTAGCTTGACTAATAGATTCAGTGCCCTAAGAGAGGAAGTAATTGGAAGTGATATGACTGATGGGGGTGGGGGTGGAGTTCGAGTGACTGGTAGTTTGAATGAGAATAGGAGTGGGGATGGAGTTAGGTCTGTGGGGGTTAGGAATAGGAGTCTGACTGAAGTGCTTGTGATGGGTGATTCGCGAGTTAGATATTTAGATAGGAAGTTGAATGCAAGTAGATTGAATGGTTTGAGGGTGTGTTTGCCGGGTTCTGGAGTGAGAGATCTGTCTGATAGGTATGAGGAGCTGGTGTCTGGCTGTGCAAGGGATGCAGTTGTGATTACACATGTAGGAGTGAATGATGTGAAGAAAGTGGGTGCATGTGAGTTACGTGAGAGGTACAAGAGGTTGATTGAAAAGGTGAAATCAAGTAGAATGAAAGGTGTTGTGACAGGTGTGCTTCCAAGAATGGATGTTGGGGTAGAATGGATGTCTCGTGCAATTGGGCTGAATGATTATGTGAGGAGGATGCGTGAGATGGAAGGTGTCATGTTTGTGGATGTGTGGGATAGGTTTGTTGGAATGAAAGAAATGTATGCGATGGATGGACTGCATTTGAGTAGGAGGGGGGTAGATGTGTTGTGGGAGGAGTATGATCGTGTTATTAGGTCTTTGCGGGCGGGAAACTAGATACTAATAGTGGTCAGAGAATTATGAGAGGACATTATAGTACTGAAAGTAGAATGGACTTGGCAGATAACAGAAATAGGTTCCAAGGCGATAGAGGTGAGGTCATTCAAGTTTCAAGAGGTGCTTCAGGGATAGGGGGGTTAAATTGTTTCTATACAAATGCTCGTAGTCTTAGAAACAAGAAGGATGAGCTATTTAGTTATATTAGCAATGAGGATATAGATATATTATGCGTTACTGAATCATGTGTTAATGAAATAGAATTTAGTGACACTATAAGTGAATTTGATTTACAGGGTTATAATATGTACATTAGTCAAAGGACAGGTAGGATTGGTGGAGGAATAATTATCTATATAAACAACAACATTGTTGCAAGTTTAAATACTTCAATAAAGCAGGATGGAGTTGAGTCACTTTGGATTGATATTAGGTTCAGTAAAAATAGAATGGTGCATTTGGGAGCTTTTTACAGGCCACCTGGGCAGACTGATGATATGGATGAACTAATGATAAGGGAAATAAGTAAGGGATGTGAAACAGATGCAGTTATTATTGGGGACTTCAACTTAAACTCTGTGGACTGGGAAAATATGATAGGTAGGGATAGAACAAGTGGCAGGTTCATAGAATGCTTTGAGGATAATTTTTTTAATCAATTTGTTAATGAGCCAACGAGGGGGGACAATATATTAGATTTAGTACTTTCTAACAGTGATTATTTAGTTCAAGAATTGACTGTTGGGGAAGCATTGGGAAATAGTGACCATCAGATAGTTCGTTTTAACTTGGGAATTGAGAAGGGTAAAATAACCGAGAATGCTGAAAAAGTTCCAAATTTTCATAAGGGAGATTATGTAAAACTTCGAAGCTTGCTAAATTTTGTAGACTGGGATGTAGAATTCAGAGGTAAAAATGCTTATGGGATGTGGAATACTTTCAAGCATATAATAAATGTAGTCCAAGAACAATGTATCCCAATCAAGGCCATTAGGAACGAAAGTAGGAAACCATTATGGTGGAATCAGGAGATAGCTAGAAAAATTTCAGATAAGAAAAGGGCATACAAAAAATTACAGGTAGAAAATAATATTCAAAATTTAAGTGATTATAGAATGGCTAGGAATGAGTTAAATAAGATTATAAAGAAGCACAAAAGGGTGTCGGAAATTAAATTAGCTCAGGATAGCAACAAAGATCCTAGAAAGTTCTTTAGTTACTATAAAATTAATAACAAGTCTGGCAGAGTTAAAATAGGACCTATCAAATATGAAGGGGTTGTGAGAGAAACTGATGAGGAAATAGTTGAGGTACTAAATTGTCATTTTGCATCAGTATTTACAAAGGAGAAACTAAATAGTCTTATGTATAGTACTCATGGGTCAGGGAAAGAGGTGTTTACTAACATTAGTGTGGATCGGAGGATGATAAAAGGACTAATAGGTGAGTTAGATACTACCAAGGCCTCCGGCCCTGATAATATTTATTCTAGGATACTTAAAGAAGATGTAGAAAGTATCTCAATTGCTCTGGAGAAGTTATATACTAGGTCACTGGAATATGGAGAAATACCCGATGATTGGAAGAGAGCGAATGTAGTCCCCATTTTCAAGAAGGGTAGTAAAGAGAATCCAAATAACTTTAGACTGGTTAGCCTAACTCCTGTGGTCTGTAAAATTCTTGAGAAAATAGTTAAAAAAGCGATTTGCCAACATCTAGAGAGGGAGGGATTAATCAGCGATGCTCAGCATGGGTTTAGATCAGGTAGATCATGTTTGACTAACTTACTAGACTCTCTGGAGTTTGTAACAGATCAAGTAGATAAGGGAGAGAATGTAGATATAATTTACTTAGATTTTAGTAAAGCATTTGATAAGGTACCACATAAGAGACTAGTTCATAAATTAAAAATGATTGGGATATGTGGGGGTGTTTCAAATTGGATAGCTGAGTGGCTGAAAGACAGAAAGCAAAGGGTAGTGCTAAATGGTGTAAAGTCAGAGTGGAGGGATGTTATCAGTGGGGTTCCTCAGGGATCAGTTCTCGGTCCATTATTATTTGTCATCTATATACACGATCTTGGGGAGGCAGTTAATAATAAAGTGTCAATTTTTGCGGATGATACCAAATTAGCAGCTGTAGTTAAAGATATTGATGTTAATTTTAAAGTGCAGGGGGATTTAAATAAATTGTTATCCTGGGCACATAAGTGGCAAATGACTTTCAACCTTGATAAGTGCAAAGTTATTAACATGGAAAAGATAATAGAGAATTTAACTATGAAATGGATGGGCATTGGCTGAGCTCAGTAGAGGATAAGAAAGATCTAGGAGTAGTAATAGATAAGTCATTAAGGTTTTCTAAGCAGTGTATTGAAGCAAGAAATAGGGCAAATAGAGTGCTGGGTTTTATTAAGAGAAATGTCAGTTACAAAAGTAAGGAGGTTATTCTTCAACTCTATAACTCTTATGTTAGGCCACATCTAGAGTACTGTATGCAGGCATGGTCCCCACATTTTAGACACGATATTAACCTTCTCGAGTCAGTGCAACGGAGGGCAACAAAGATTATTCCTTCCCTGAGGCACCTTGAATATATAGATAGACTGAGGGTATTAAATATGTTCTCGTTCGAAAGGAGGTGTGTGAGAGGGGATATGATTGAGTTGTTTAAAATTTTCCCCGGGATAGATAAATTGGATGTTAGCAAGTTTTTTGAGTTAGATGATGGAAATCGGACTAGAGGTCACCACTTGGAAATTAAAAAGCAAGGGTGTAGGTTGGATTTAAGAAAATATTTTTTCACCAATAGAGTGGTAGACTTCTGGAACAAATTGCCGCAGAGGGTAGTAGGTAGTCCAAATCTAAATGTATTTAAGAGTAGGTTGGATGAGTTTATGGGAAGGGGAGGTTGTGATGGTTCCTAAGTTTTGTATATATTAATATTGTTTGTATATATCTATAGCTGCATAATTTAGTTCTTGACAAGCCTTGATTGGTGATACCCTTGTTTCTGATGCAATCCTCTGGATGTAGTTTTCCTGGGAGTTTGGGTGCCTTGAAAAAGAGGCCGCTTGACTCGGATGACCTATGATGAGCCCTTGTGGCTCTTGTCATCTGTTATATTATATTGTGGGGGACTTTGATTTTGTCTTCCCCTGGTGATGGTGCTTTTTGTGGGTGGGTTTTGACGGAGGTGGATGACCTTTGATAGGCCCTTGTGGCTTTTGTCATCCGTGTAATTATGTTATGTTATGTTTACGGGTTTTATTCCTCGGTCTATAATGTCCTTGATGGCGCCAACATCTGTTTGGTGTTCTGTGCTCATAGTATTCTCAAGAAGAATGTCATACAATCTGAACAACGGTGTACCTATAAAACATACACAGGAAGTACACGGAACATGCCTCGACCAAAAAATAATAGAGGAAAAAAACAAAATTTTAAACTATGCTCCCAAAGGCGTCAACTGCTCTTTCTTGAAGCTATATACTCGTATATCCAGGAGAAGTTACCGAATTTAAACATACAGTCTAATTCCAATGAAATTCTGCCCAGTGCCAGAAAAGCTAACAGAGGCACAGGTGTACTCAGAGCTACCCCTAGCCACTAATTTCCTCTGGCAAGCAGCCTACTTCTCCCACCTTTTATCACCTGGATCCAATCTGCCTATACGTATGTAGCTTCGTTCATAATTTTGTTAATACATTTTGTAACATATATAAACTGAATACTTTGTAATAATTCCCCATTGTGACTGACGATCTGCGATCCGCTACTGCTTCTTAAATAGACGAGGCAGGAGCGTGCGGCTGCAGGTCCTGACGTGTCATAACTTGTCCTAACACCCCCACAAACAGCCATCCCACTTCCTCTGTTTTCCCCTACCGATTCGCAAAACTTATTGACCGCCCCTCGTATATATATATATATATAGATCGCAATACTTTTTGAGTTTTCTACACACACACATATATATATATATATATATATATATATATATATATATATATATATATATATATATATTGGTATATTTGGCAGAAGATTCTCTTCGTGACATATTTTGTTGAAGGCGACAGCGAATTCAGCATTAATAATTTTCTTTTCGAGTCTCTCGATTTCTCTAATATTCCGCTTTTGGTCGTTGGTTAACCCGTGTATAAAGTCGCCAAGATTAATTACAAAAGCACTGATGGACGAGGGAGGTAAAATAATTCACTGGATAAAATTAAACATTTATTGGCCTAACGCGTTTCGATACACTCCTGTATCATTATCAAAGGAAAGTAGAAATAACATAACATAACATAATTTCACGGATGACAAAAGCCACAAGGGCCTATCAAAGGTCTACCGTATCCATCAAATCCAACCCACATAAAGCATCCATAGGATTTTGTCAGATCATGCATCTACAATATACAATATACAATTTAACAATCCATAGGAATGTCCAACCATGCATCTACAATATATGGTAAATATGTAGATGAGCGGCCCGGCCGATAAGATGTACTATTTTGTTTGTGTTCCAAAATGTTTCACATTTTTGGAGTACATTTATAGGGCACGGCTTGTGGGGGGGGGGGGGGGGTAAACACGATGCGTGGACCGCACTACGATGATCCTGAGTTTCATTAAATTAGGGGGGGTCTGGGGGGCACAGCACCCCAGTATATAATCCTAATTTGGGGGGGGAGAATGCCAATATTTGGGACCATTCATTTTGCCAGAGGTTGAAGACTGAGGGCTGCAGCATGTCTATCATTTCTGATACTGAGAACCCCAGGTGTGTCGTATTAGCATTGTGTATTGTTGCTTTAGCTGCTGTGTCAACCACTTCATTATCTTTTATACCTGCATGACTAGGAACCCATAAAAAAACAGCTTCCAGGTTGATTTTATGTATATAGTTAATTATACGGTGGATTAAGTAGTGACTTTTTTGTTCTTTCACAGCTAGCAAACCTGATAGGGAGTCTGAAACTATGAGTAGTTTACAGTTGTCTAGCTTTTGATTTATGTACTTAAGTGAACTCAATATTGCATATAACTTAGCAGTAAATATAGAGCAGTGATGGGGCAGTTTGAAGGTCTTTATGGTTTCCCTCCAGCTAAAAGCACATGCTACTCCTTCATTACTTTTGTAACCATCTGTGAAAGTTACATTAAAACCTGAGGATTTATACAACTCAATTAATTCTAAGGACAATGTTTGATAAATACATGAAGGAGTGTTGTTCTTAGGGTATGCAGTTAATGAGAGGTTAAAGTGAACTTTAGTTAGTGTTATATAGCAGTTAGATATTTTTATGGTGTTTAAATAAAAACATGGCTATATATATCGGGGTTTGAAGGTTAACAATTATACGAACATATTTATAGGGAATGGAAATTCTTAAAAACAAAGGATTGAGACGGCTTAAAGAGGCTAGTTTGAAATGGGTACAAGATTAAGATAGGCGGGGATTATTACTTGGCGCACGAGGACTGGATTTGCACTCATTGGAGAGACAATCGAGTGTAGTTTGCATTGTATAGTTGATGACGTTCTTGATATTTACAATTTCAGCCAAGGTAAGGTCGTCTACAAACTTCATGTGAATCGTGTTGTTCCGTGCCAAGTTGTTTATTGGAGCAATGAATACTATGTGTCCTAATATTTTTTCCCTTGAGGAACCCCACAAGTTATATTTTGAAATTTAGAAAAAGCATCTATATCATTTGGACAATTTTCATGTTTCTGCACCCTTGTAAGGGACGCCGCGATTTGCCTTCTTGGCCGCCGGGCTGACGGGACTCAGCGTCCCGTCCGGCCCCAGCTTAGCTTCGTCTCCTTCTTTCTTTCAGCACACTGAGCCTAAATAAGGAATGTTCGTAAAAACTATTAAATAAAAAAAATCATGTCTTTGGGTTGGCTGATGTATATGTAAATTATACAGAGTACAATAATTTTTAAAACTCAAAGCAGAATTCAACACCTGAAAATTATCGAAATTATACAAAAACATTTAGCAATGGAAAATATTAACAAAAATCAAATTTGAAAACGCGGTCTAAAATCTATACCTAAAGATAAAATTTGTTGTTCTTGATGGTCAAAGAGTTGACGAAATATTAGAACTTTACCGCTTGAACTGTTAGAATTAAAACTTGAACCCTAATTTTTAAGTTTTCGGCCATGTTAAGCAGATCCGATGAAATCTACTTATTAAACTCTCTAGATATAGAAAATTTTAAAATAATAAAATAAAAATCAGAATACATATTTTAAGCGTGTTGATGTAATACTGACTTTCGATGAGATATTCATCCCAAGTCTGTTTATGGCAAATTTCTTGAGATAAAAGTTTAAGAGACTGAGATTAATAAAGTTCGCTCTATAACATAGGACAACCCAAATAGTTCTGCAATCCCCTAACCAACCGATAACCAGAAGGAACAGGGTCAGGATGAGATGGAGGATGAAGCAATATTTCCTAACAGAGCCCCTCCATGAAGTATGTGTTTATTCAAACTGTGTGAGGACGGTCATCATCGTGATGGAGGATGACAACCCTTCTGTTGACTAAGGATGGTGGCCTTTGGTCACCATCCTCAGTTAAGATAGCATTAATTTTTTGATTGTTGTCTAGCAGTTTGTTATGGTAATTCATTCCATATCCCACCATACACTCAACATGATCTTTTTTTAGATTAAGGCCTCTTCTCTCTTGTTCAGAAATTCTGCTTCTTTGATTTATGCCCAAACGGCGGCGTATAACGTCATGATAAGGGGTCCATTTTTCATCGGCAGTGACAAGAATGTCCAAAAGTGGTACCGGAAGGAAGTTGTTATGAAAGCAATGACTCACAATAAGCTATACGATGTTGCAGATTCGCTGTGGGCAGTTTCTGTGCTACCCATTTTTCATTCATGGAACCTTTCCAATCCTCTTCAGTTTGGGTAGGCCATTTGAATGGAAAGAGCCTGGAAAAAAAACTATAATTAGTAAAGTGAAGAGGGTATCCTAATTTGTTTAACTCCTACTTAAGAGCATGTCATATTTTCCCTCACCCACATTCGCGAAATTATATATAAAGGTATAGAGTTGAATTGCTAAATCCATTTTAACCCTTGGTTGCTGCTGGGCTCTATATGGTCTTTCTCAGAAACAGCGGTTAACTGCTCCCGATCCAAATATGGTTTCTGCCTTCTCTCTTTCTCTATACTAAGACGATGTACGTAATATTCGGCCAGTTCCTCTCTATAACAACTAGATATATGTTGACATCGATTAAATAGTAATATTTTAGCTTTGTTCAGTTATTTAGCCCAGAAATGTTGAAACGTGAGGAACGACAATTTTGTGAGTCCGATTTAAATGCCGAACGTATCATGGAGACGAGTCAATTTCTTGAGGATGTAGAGTGTGACGATCTCAGTAGCCTATCAAGTGGCGATGAATGGACTTCGAGTTTTTCATGAGAAAGTTCTGACATCGATTTTAATAATTTAGATGAAGAGAATAGGTCAAATTCGAGTGAGACACAAGAGTCATAAAAACGACCACGGAAACGAACACGTCAAGACCTGGCAACAATTCACACATGTTGGGGTTGTAATGGCTTTCAAGACTAATTTTTCTCCCTCCCTGCTAGCGTTCGAATCTACGCATTCAGGTTTGACCACGGCATTCTCTATCGGACACAATGTAAAAGAAATTGATTAATTCGAACAATATATTGATAAATTTTTTATAGATCTCACTGCCAAAGAAAGCAATAGTTACTATAAATATATTAAAAAAATTTTACTTACAAACCAAATAGTCGCCTATCCAATTTCAAGGAAACAAACGCAGATGAAATTCGAGTATTTGTCTGTATAATTCTTTGATGGAACATAATAAGCAAAACAAAATAAACGATTATTGGTCAAAGGATGACATCTATGAACCAATGAGTTTCGGAAGATTGATGCGGAGGGATCGTTTCCTTCAGATATTAGGATTGCTGCATTTTAGTGAAACACTAGAAAAAAATAGGAAAATTTAAAAAATTAAACCTGCACCTGATCTCGTGGAAAATAATTTCAAGAAAAAATTCATCCCATTTCAAGTTCTGCATAGATCTTCTTCTAAGGCGAGAAAGACTGAATTTTTGCCAATACATCCCATCTAAAAGACATAAATTTGAAATAAAAGTATTTGTGTTGTGTGATTGCAAAACAGATAATGTACTAGATAAAATTATTTATATCGGAAAGGTGACTGAAATTGTTATTGAGCCCCCATTTAGGCATTAGTGGATCAGTGATAATGACACTTCTTCAAAGTTATTTAAATAAGGGACATATTCTTTATACTGACAATTGGTACACTAGCCTTGATCTTGTTGATAAATGATTCAAGAAAGAGACAGGCGCTTGTGGGAAACAGTTCGCCAAAATAGAAAATATATGCCCAAATTTAAAACAACTAAAAAAAGGTTAATTGTCACTTGCACAGTGCAATAACATTCTCTGTATAAAATGATATGCCAAATGAGGTGTACACGTTCTTCCAATCCTACATGATGAACAAATGTGCGATAATGGTAAAAAAGATAAAGATAGAAATCTTGTATGGAAACCTAAAGCTGTAATTGAATATAATAAGAAGATGCGTCTTGTAGATATCGAGTGGAGTTGAATACGTGAGACAATCTGTTAGGTAGTAAGTTTTTTTTCATCTATTAGACTCATCGATGCTCACTGCCTATTTTATGTATAAGTATTGGGGAAGTGTCGATAGGTCACTTCATGACTTCTCAAAGGCTGTTGTACACAGATGATGGAAAAATATCCTAAATATATTCGGAGACCAAATGGGCAAATAGGTAATAAATGACTGCGTCTCATTGAGAGGCATTTTATGAAGCCTATAAAATCAAGGAGATGTCACGTTTGTTCTCACACAAAAAGGGGGAAGAGAAAACTCAGCGAACATATTTGATTTGGGAAAAATGTGATGTTCCTCTGTGTGTTTATCCCTGTTCTAACAAATATCACTGTGAGAAAAGATTTTTTAAATTTAAAATTTAATAAAATATATGTCCGTAATCATCATCATCATTAACTCTATAATTTAAGAAAGGGATTTTTTTGAGTATTTGAATAATAATTTGATCTTAGTTTGGTTATGACTTATGTTTTTTATCAAATTATTTCTAATAATTCTTTTATAATATCAAAAAACAAAATGGTAAAGTTCAGAAATAAATATAAGTATCGAAATTTTGTTAAATTTTAAACGCAAATAATTATAAATGATGAAGTTCATAAAATTCATTTTTATATATCTTCTATAAGTATATTTTAGCACCGTGATATTTTGAAAGGGGGAAATTTAGTTTGGAGTTCCTTTTAAAAATTATTATTAGAATTGGCGAAGTTTAGAAAATTTATATAAATTTAACCATGGTTGCTTTTTTTTAGATTTTAAATTTTAATTAGTATCAAGCACAAGGTCCCCCCGTAGGGGGGGAGTGGCGAAGCAATTGCCTGGTATAATTATATTTTTGTTTTAATTATTCTATTTTCCCTGGAATAAGGAGTAATCTACTTTTTTAATAGTCACCGTTCAAAAGGCCAGTGAAAATGGTTTGAAACCAGGCCTAGGATTATAACGGAATTTATAAGTTTGCGCATTTCATTGGTGTTCGAACATGTAGCTGAATTTTTGTATGCCTTTTTCTAATGAATAAAAATTTGAACCAGTCAGCTATTTTTTATTAGTAAATCATGTAATTACGATATTTAATTATTTTAATAAAGTTTACTTTATATTATGCGAGAAAGTAGAGGGTAGAGAACGCCCTTTTACGCCTGGCAGGGAGGACGCAGAAATATTCGCAAAAAATTATATGATCGCTCTTGTTCAAACTGTTTAGTGTAGAAATTGGGGAAAAGTATCGCTGTAATCAGAGAGCTAAAACGGATGGTGTCGATAAAATTTTGAGTAGGAGATAATTGAATAAATTTTGTTTCAAACCTCTAGCACTCAGAATAATGCTTTGAATTACAACCGACGTAGGGCTCTGTGAGTTAAAATTTATAGGAAATATCTACAATGATACGAAGACTATATGTGCATTAAATACTATATTGATTAGAGAAAGGAAACAAGAATAAAAGGATTTGACTATGTTTATGATGAGACATGGATAGACGCATGATATTACAAAAATGAAAAAGGATTAATAAGAAAAATGAATCTGAATATATGATTCATTATTTCAATCAGACAAGAGGCAACGCACAATATCTAATAAATATGTGTTAATGTTCATTTCATGTTCAATCACAATGTGAATAGGGTAGCAAATATATCATTTCACCTGTCTGAAGAATTTTCCAGTTTAATGAGAATATTTAACAGAGATGATATTCCAAAATGAAACGATTGTATAGTGTTTAAAATAGATTTTTGGGGCTTTTATATCTCTGGTGAGGTCATGATTTTGGCTCCCTATTCTCCATATTTCTGAAGTGCGACACTATATCTAAATACCTATGTATGCTATTTAGGAAAGAAGGCCATATCTGCTGGTTCATGGAAAGACAGCGAAGCAATCTTTGAAATTTCAACTGAGATGGACAAAATAAATATTATTAAAGATACTAGACGATATATTAGAAAAAAGTTAAATTAAATGTCTGATAATGGGAGAAAATACGACAAATTTTGTATAAATATAAGCGAAAATGGTTGACTAAGAGGTTAAGGAATACATAAAAGTTGAATATAGATGGTAAAAAGGATTGGGATATTTGTTTATACAGCATATACAGAAGCCCACCTTTCATAGATTTTTTTATTAAACTATCAACAACTGTAAATCATACACGTATAAATTAATGCTCTTCACCCATCAAATGTTGTATGCTCGAAGAATAAACTAGAGTTTATTTACCGTTCCACCAAACCAAACCTCTATTATTGAGAAAGTATCAAACTTACTTTCAACTTCGCAATATCTCCTCCGACCTCACTAAGGTGAACTTTAATGTATCTGGTAGCGGACAGTATTATATAAAACGGAGTGAAGTTTATCTTTACATTAAACCAAGAATTGTGAATCCAAACAGTAACAAACTTAAAGATGGCAAGAATATTTTTCCGAAAAATAGTAGTCTTCATAATTTGTTCAGAAATTTCGACACTTATTTAAATGAAACATCTGTAAGATCCATACGAAATAATTACCCCTATCGTGCATATTTAGAGACCCTGTTTTATTATATTGAAGAAGAAAAATCTTCATTTCTCTCCCCAGTAGGATATTACTCAAGTAAAGAATGTATAGAAACGAATTATAGTAAATCGAAAAAAAGCGAATTGATGTAAATAGAAAGCTACATACCGAGTTTTTATCGCACTACAAATTTTGATGAATGGAGTCTCCCAGAAGGAAGATAATATTCTTTATACTATGTTTAGCAATGTTGACATTTATTTAAATGAAACATTTGTAAGTTCCATTCGAAATAATTACCCCTAAAATGCCATATTAAGAGACACTGTTTAACTCTAGTGAAGAAGAAAAATCAACATTAATATCTACAGCAGGATATTACTCAAGTAAAGAAAGCATAGAATGGAATTATAGTAAATCGAAGAAAACCTAAGTGATGGAAATGGACAACTAGATGCCGATCTCTTCTCGCTCTGCGAACCTTTGATGAATGGAGTATCCTTGAAGATATTTATCTCAAGCACCACATTCATTTACAGTATTTAGAACCCAAACTGGTTTAGAAGCAAAAATAGAATTAGCAGAAAGTTCCTTTACCCGAATAAAGCCCACTTTTTAGCTTCTACTCAACTCGAGATGGAAAATAGGTTGATACACCAAACGGTAAGTACCCTGTTACACAATTTTGCATGCAAAGTTTAACAAATGTGAGTGGAATATCAATAAAGAATGTGTATAATATTTTCATGAAGAGAATAGCGATGTGGATGGTGATTGTTATTGTTGACCATTCAACATTTTCTGGCAGTGATTATGCATCACTTTTTAATTTAAACCTTATAATGTGAATCGCGTCATAACCTATATAAACAGAAATTATGTTGAAAGGGCAACGCTTCGGCCATACGAAACACATGTGCAGAGGTGTCAAGACGTGTCACATCGAAATTTGTGCATTCCTTACAGGCGCATTACATTAGAACTTTCTGTCATATATGCACAAGTGTGTGAAATACCACCGGCCATATTCCTTCTTTGAAGCAAACAAAGTATCTCATATATTCAGAGAAGTGGATTAGATTGTTCAGGGTGCACACCAAATTTTGTGCCAAGAGTCCAAGGAATTGGCCCAATCGCACTTTACCCCACCAGAGATTTTCTACGCCTCTCAGTTGAAGAAGAAACACTCTGACTTGTCCCCTCCATCCTACGAGCATAGTTACCTTCGCACTAACTTGTATTATTCTGCTGATTTAACTTCACAGGAAATTTGAGAAATTTACCATATTACATAGTTAGTTGACTAGTCCCTATTATTAAGGACGATCTAATGTATCTGTTAATAGAGTCCCTTTTGATTCTACCCGGTACAATATTTACTAAAAGAAGGATAGATTTATATATACGAGGGGCGGTCAATAAGTTTTGAAATTCAGATATAAGGAAACGAGATATGAGGAAAAGTGTTTTATTACTTTACAATATAACTACCCTTGACTTCAATGCACTTGCGCCACTTGTCCCTGAGGCTTCGAATTCCCGAAAACCAGAAATCTCTCGACTGCTGTTCAATCTACTCCTGAAAGGCGAGTTGGACATCTTCATCATTCCCAAACCGGCGTCCACGCAGTGCAGCCTTGAGCTGGCGGAGTAAAAGTAGTCGCTAGGGGGCAGATCTGGACTGTAGGGGGGATGGTTGAGCTCCTCGAATCCGCACTCGCGCGGGGCAGCTTGTGCAACTCTGGCCTTGTGGACTTCAACGACGTTGAAGTCGATCATGGGGTGTGAGGTTTCTAGGGACCCGACGGGCAGAGACCTTGGTGATGGCCAAATTGTCGTGGATGATGTTGATAACACTTCCATGCGATATTTCAAGTTCTCGCTAGATTTCTTCGCCCTTCACCCGTCGATTTTCGAGGATCATCCTTTCTACACGGGCCACATTGTCCTCGTTGCTCACGTCTGACGGGCGTCATCTTCAAGGGACTCACGACCATGGCGAATCCCCCTATTCCAACGAGCAATGGTTGCATAGAAAGGGGCGGTGTCGGTGTATACTACAACCATGCATTCATGGATCTCTTTTGCATTCTTGCCTTCCTTGGTCAAAAATCTGATCACTGCGCGGTGTTCAACCTTCTCCATTGTTGAAATATTTGTGACTGACGATCTGCGATCAGCTACTGCTTCTTAAATAGAAGAGGTAGGAGCGTGCGGCTGCAGGTTCTGACTTGTCATAACTTGTCCTAACACCCCCACAAACAACCATCCCCTTTCCTCTATTTTGCCCTAACGATTAGCAAAACTTATTGACCGCCCCTCGTATGAATTCAATTATGATCAAAGGTCACGCGCTCTCACTTATACTGATTCATGACCTTGCAACCTTCAAAACACTCAATAATTCAAGGACTAACCTTGATAGGACCTTGGTAAATATATCATTCGAAAGAGATTGTAAAACAACATAAGGATTTAAAATTTCGTTAAAATCCGTGGAATAGTTATGATGTTATTGCCAAAATATTTCCCGGTTAACCTCAGGAGGACCTATAGAATTATATTATTAGAAATAGAATATAAAACAACAGGAGGGTTTCAAATTAGGTTAGAATCGGCCGGAAAGTTATGATGTTATTGCCAAATAATTGTCTGGCTAACCTTTGGAGGGCTTTGGCAAATATATCATATTAAAGAGAATGTAAACAACATAACGCTCTCACATTTCGTTAGTATTTGTGGAATAGTTATGATGCTATTGCCAAAACAAAATAATTCCCGTGAAAAACTTGGGTGGTGGTTGTGTAGGTAGTTTAACTGGTGGTGGTGTAGGTGGTGGAAGTGTAGGTAGTGTTGGTGTAAATGGTGGTGGTTTAGGTAGTGGTGGTTTATGTGGTAGGGGGGGTGGTGTAGGTTGTTTAAGTAGTCTGGGTAGTGTACTTGGTGTTGGTGCTGTTGGTGAAGGCTGTGTAAGTGGTAGTGGTTCAGGTGCTAGTGGTGTATTTCTTGTAGGTGTAGTTGTTGGTGTTGTGAGTGGCATGGTGTAGGTAGTCCTGGTGTTGGTGTTAGTGATGTAGGTGGTGTTGTTGTAAGTTTTGGTGGTGTAGGTGTTGTTGTTGTTGTAGGTTTTGGTGGTGTAGGTGTTGTTGTTGTAGGTTTCGGTGGTGTAGGTGTTGTTGTTGTAGGTTTTGGTGGTGTAGGTGGTGGTAGTGTAGATGGTGTGCTGTAGGTTGTTGGTGGTGGTGGTTGTGTAGGTGATGATGGTGTAGTTTTTGGTGGTGGTGTTATAGGTGGAGGTGGTGTAGGTGTACTTGGTGAAGGTGTAAGTGGTGGTGGTTTAGGTGGTGGTTTCGTAGTTGGTGGTGGTGTAGGTGTTAGTGGTGTAGGTGGTCTAGTTGGTAGTGGTGTAGCTGGTGCAAGTAGTAGTGGTGTAGGTGGCGGCGCTGGAGGTGGTGGTGCTTGTGTAGATGGTGTAGGTGTTAGTGGTGTAGGTGGTCTAGTTGGTAGTGGTGTAGCTGGTGCAGGTAGTAGTGGTGTAGGTGGCGGCGCTGGAGGTGGTGGTGCTTGTGTAGATGGTGTAGGTGTTAGTGGTGTAGGTGGTCTAGTTGGTAGTGGTGTAGCTGGTGCAGGTAGTAGTGGTGTAGGTGGCGGCGCTGGAGGTGGTGGTGCTTGTGTAGATGGTGTAGGTGGCGTAGGTGGTGTAAGTGATGGTGTTGTAGGTAGCATATGTAGTGTAAGTGGTGGTGTATGTGTTGTAGGTGGTGGTGGTGGGTGTAGCTAGTGGTGGTGTAGACGATGTAGGTGGTGTTGTTGTAGGTAGTGTAGGTGTTGTACGAGGGGGTAGTGATGTGGGTATTGTAGGGGGAGGAGGTAGTGGTGGTGGTGTAGGTGGTGCAGGTGGTGTACGTGGTGTACGTGGTGATGGACTTGGCTGTGGTTGTGTAAGTGTTGTAGGTATGTTAGGCGATGACTTGAAAGAGAATGTAAAACAACATAAGGGTTCCAAATTTCGTTAGAATCGGCTGAATAGTTACAATATCATTACACAAAAAACAAAAAAAGCATAATGGGGACCGACCGACATAGTGAATTTTAGAGTCACCCGCGATCAGACTCGAACCTGAGTAAAAATTATTCAAAGAATCAAGTTATAAAAATATATACTTTGCCCTCTCTCTTCCCCTCCCCTCTCTCCCCTCCCTCACCCCGTCAATTTCTCTACTCTCTCTTAACCTCATCTCCCTCTCTCTCCCTCTCCCTTCTCCGACCTCTCCAACACTCTACCCATAGAAGAAAAGTGGTTTTAAGGATATAGGAGATAGATAGAGATGGAGGGGTAGATATAGGTGTAAAGAGTGGGTAGAGGAGCAAGGGGAGATGAAGCAAGGTAAAAGGGGGAAAGAGGAGGGAGGGAGAGGGGAAAATAGAGGATGAGGAGTGCGGTATAGAAAGAGGGGGAGATATATAGGGGGGGATGGGATGAGAGAGAGAGAGAGAGTGTGATTTGAAAGAGGGATGAATAGATAGGGAGAGGAAGAGGGGGGAGTGGGGATAGTAGGAAGAAAGGGGGGGGAGTGGGGGTAGTAGGAAGAGGGGGAGAGGGAGATGGGGACAGGAAGCGGGATAAAGAGTTAGGATGAGAGGTATGGTGGAATGGTGGGGAGAAGGAAATGGTGTGAGGGAGGGGGGAGAGGAAGTAAAAAAGAAGCAGGGTGTGAGAGCTTGAGTTGAGCAGAGGGGGGGGGAGGGGGGGAGAGGGGAGTGGAGAGAATTGGGCGAAAGTGGAGAGAGAGAGAAAGAGGGGAAATGGACAGGGAGAGGGAGGTGGAGGGGAAGACGTAGGAGAGGTAAAGGATGCATTGGGAATTCATACCAGTTTACTCACCCACTCTTTTAAAAAAATATTTAAAATTCACGGTCTAAATATATAAGGTTATACTTCTACTACTACTAATAGATTCCGCTGACGGTCTAAACCCAGCCCACGTTCACCCGGGCATCTACACCAGGGGTAATTTTTAAAAAAATCCCGTTTTTGTAATTTAGAGTTATATATATATATATATATATATATATATATATATATATATATATATATATATATATATATATATATATATATATATATATATATATATATTATAGTAGATGGGTAGCAGTCTTTCTTGAATGCAAATTTTGATGAAGACCATGGTATATTTTGCCTTATTCAATTTCCTTTGGCAACTTTCTATTTTTCTATTCTTCTTTTTTATTCCATCTTGTAGATCATAGATCACTTGTCCTATCTTCATCTCTCTTTTAAAGGAATGGGTTCGGTAAAAACCAAACTAAATTGCTGAGCTTTCGATCTTACTCGATCATCTTCGGAGCGTCTTTATGTATTGTTTCCTTCTTTACTGATGAAATATTTGGAGTCAGAATCGGACTAAGTGAAAAGAAAAGAAAACGGTTTTTAGGGGTTATTTATTCTGCCTGACTTGAACGATACCTTAAAGGAAACGAGCGAATCTGGTGAGTGGAATTATAAAACAAATTTAATGTTCGATTCTTGCTTACCGCTTAACTATTGATGACCGGCTTTTCATCGTTTATTAAGATGGATTTACTCAGTCTGTATGCTTTCTCTTTCGCTGCGAACTGCGTGGTGGGCTCATTGCCTTCGACCGCCTCTGTGAGCCTAACCATTTTTACCACTCTTTGCTATGACGTCATACATCAATAAAAATAGCGGAGAGATGTAAAACGGTTAGGCTGTGTGCCCTTTCTGACCTTTTACAAGAGGTAATATTTCTGCATCGCCAGTGGGGAAAACAAACGTTTCGAGAAGAAGGAGGAAAAGTTTCAGGAAGGACCTATAACTGCCTTTCTCAAGAAAACTTCTAAGAAGAAATATATGCGCTCCTGGGGCTGATTGGAGATTCCTCTTGTTCCCCTTGAGCAAAGTGCCCCCCCCCCCTCCCCAGGGGTTGCTCTTCCTTATTTTAAATTTTTGGCTCTTTATTCATACTTTTTACCTCAAACGTACTTCTCACTAGCATTACATAATTTGGTCACCGGCAATATCTGAGTTGCAGGTGGTAGTAAGGTATAGTGAATCCCTGCAGGAGACTCTCTTAGGGGGCTAGAAAAGAAGGGTGATTCTCAGTCACGAGCCAGAACCCAACTGTGGACCGCTGTTAGGGTTAGGCCCAGATAGGTAGGGTTGACCAAGGAGAGTGCGAAAATTGGAAGGTAGGCAAGATAGAACTAGGACAGATAGAGGGGTCCCTCCCACTAGTGGAGACTGGATAAAGTCTCCACAGCTGAAGATCGACAGAAGAACCTCTCTCTTCGGAGAGAGCAAGACTCCCAGGCAAGATGGACCCACCGGACTTCAAAAGGCTTTCCCTTAAACTCATACCCAACGGAATGAAATGATCCCCACAAGAATTAGTGCAATACATATGGACTGATCTGTAAATAACACTAATCAAATGTATTGACACACTATCTGGATTCACAGTTATTTGCCCCAAAACAACTAGAATATCTCTCGTTAGGTTGATGTTGCGCGCACTCTTCATATGATTTTTAGGCCTTCCGCTTTGCAGATGCATGGTTAAACGTCTCGAAAGGGTGGTAGTTGCTATGCCAATATATTTTGAGTTATTATACAGCTTACAGTCTTTATTGGGGCAGAATAACTCGTAAACTATGTTAGTTGACTTTAGATTCGAGGAGTTTTGGCAGCTGTTGTTTTTGATGAGGAGATTGTTTACTTTTGTCGTTTTATAGTATATAATAAGTTGAATTTTGGAAATTTGATTCTTAACCTTGATGTTACGGTTAATAATCTCCTTGATGTTTTTTCATCTATTTTATAGGCCGTGGACATCTAATTTTTGTAATATAGTTTGATGTTGTTTACTGCTCCCTGATTACTTTTCGTTTTATCCGTATCTTTGAAATGATTACTTAAAAATGATTGGAGTTGTTTGTTAATCATGGTGTTCGAGAAACCGTTGTTCACAAGTGTTTGTTTTTTGCGTGAGATCTCTTGGCGGAAAAGTTCCCACGTAGTGCAGCATTTATATGCTCGGCGGATGTATGAGCCGATTACACATTTATTTTATACCTTTCAGGGCATTCACTGTCCGAATGAGGCATCTTCCCATGTCCGTACTTTTTCTATATACATTTGTGATATAGCTATCATTGATGTTTTGTACCTCAATGTCCGAAAAAGGGAGTTTATTGCCCGTGCTCAATTCCTAAGTGAATTTAAATTATTTTTTTTGTAGTATGATAATGTTAACAATTTAAGATTATTATTTATTGAATGTATATGAAATAACTTTATGTTCAGATATAACGAAGAGTGAGTGAGTTAGTGTCTGTTGTATACTGCGTTAGAAATTGTTTAATTATTATTATTATTATTCAACAACACAAGCAAGGAAGAATTACTGAAGACAATTTCCGCTTCATCGCTCTGTTAAAATAAACCACGAAGAATTTAAGAAATTAGGTAATTATTATCCTTACATTACTTGGTACAGTCGTCTTTCCAGCCGAAACAAATTGAAGTAAGACGCAACCTGCTATTTATCGAAGATCAAATGGGAGTCAGATCAATCTGCTGGTGGCGTCATCTAGAATGTTAACCCTATATTTCAAGGAAAACATCACTTCGATTTTATCTCCAAGAAAGAACCCACTTGGTTACAGTATTGTGTCTACTCTACCGGATACCTTAGTTGGGTACCTTTCTCTCAGAGATGTTTCCGTTCTTCTTCTTCGTTTAAATATCTTCTTCCATGTATTGTCAGTGCAGGTAAATCTATATATGAGGTATACCTATATTTTGGCATACATTCCAACGACAACCGGATTTGATGCAGCAGAAGTCCTCTGGGTAGTAGCTCAGTTGCCGAGGTCCTTTCTTCTCTTCAGGATTTGAACGGTAAGCACATCGTATGAGAAGACAAGATTAATTCCAGGTGTCAGCTATATTACAGACGTGCATGGTGAGTTGGAGAGTGGCGTCATTAACGTGGATGAGTTTACTCATCAGTGTCTTCTCCGCAACTACAGCCTGATTTTTTGAAGGGGTGGGGGAGTTATATGGTCTACAAATCTAATGGAAATGATCCCTTTGCTATCCAAATCTCATTTTTGAGGCCGTTGCAGCCAAATATTTACAAGGAACGTGCGCAGTGCACTGCATTTCATTATTCCATTCAATGAGATTAGCTTGTTTATAGATGCTGTTGAGTTCTACCACCCCTTCACCGCTGTGGGCCTGACGAACATTCTTAAAACCTCGAACCATTTCGCATGCCGTCCGCTTTTTTGGTGATCAGGTGACGTTGAGAAGGGCCTCAAAAAGAAACGTTAGGCTTATCTACGCAATAAGTGCCAGCCAAATAATTTCACGAGGGGGAATTTTTTCACGTGAGGGCTAGGATCTAGTATGTTTCTAAGCACGCCCGCGGCTCTTTTATGGGGGCATAGGTGTCTTCACTTAATGCGAAGACCACTCTTAAATATGTATGGTTGGATATCAAAAGGATTCTGGATAATTTATTGCATGGCTCTCCACCACTCCTTCAGGAGGACAGGACCACAATGTTGGAACACGTGACCCCGACTGATTCCTTTGCAACTCCTTTCTCTGCATTCTCCAGCTGGAATACTGGTACATCAGCATTGTCGCACGTCATAAACTTGCTGAAGGAAATCCACTGGAATTACTTAAAGAAGTGGGGGACCCTTCATCGACCTCTTTACGCTAAGTGAGATGTGTTCTGCTTTTCGCTTCTTTACGCTAAGGTAGATGCGTTCTGTTTTCCTTTCGTGCGCAGATACCGGCACTGGTCAGGACACTATCCCTTACGGCATGCTCCGACATATGGGTATCAGAGACTACATGTCTGCCAAAGAGCAGGCCTTTAGGTTTTCTTTGCACAAAGTTATGGTATATAATTCTGCCGCCATATACGGCTTCACTACGGCGCAGACATTTTCTTCAAGAAAGCTACTCAAGATGCAATAGAGTCGCACACCTTTCATGGTCTGAATTTCGACCAACGACTCAACAACGATGCCCATACACAAAGCTTTAGATTTTCTTTTACTCGCTCGATTGACATTATTTGGTCATTGATGTCCAGTAACTAGGGTGATGAAAGAACGTCCGCCTTGCTCTCTTAGCCCTCCTTTATTCGTTCAAAACTCAACTTCGGATACTAGTTTTAGGCATCAGCAGGCGATGGTAAATTCGGAAGATGGACGCAATACACCAGATTGGTCTCCGTTTAGCGACAGGTTCCTTCCTCAAGTCCCTTATTGAGAGTCTTCTTGTCGATGATGGTGATATATCACTACTTCTGAGTCGCTAAATTCATCCGAGGCCGACATCGATGTTGCCTATGTTGCTGAGAGTCACGGTATAAGTGACAGTGAAGAGTACGAGATTATTAGGTAACTGGAACAGCCTTTCTCTCTTATCCATAATAACTACATGACACGAATCAGGTCAGTCCTTACCTTACCTCTACGACTGCTTAGTTCTCCAATCTCTACTTCACATTATCGTTAAGTGTCCCAGTCAGGGGGATTTTCGCGCGTCACCCATATCTGTACCGGGACGAGCGTAGACGCTACCGCTTTTGCCTGGTAATCTGGATGATTTCGTGCAGGGGGTAATTTGTCGCCAAACTTCAATATAAAAGGAAATAACACAGAGAAGTCAAGAGTTGTACTCTTCATTTTGTTCAAAGAAATCGCAATCGATCTCAATCATGGATTGGAGGAGGCGAAGGAACCTGTTCCAAGCCTTCTCGATGATCCTCTTATTTAGTTAGGAGAAAACTAATGATCTTAGAACTTCAGTTCCTTCTTGCTGCTTCACGGAAACTTTTTAGTCACTGTAAACGACGCTACCCAAAATAAATTGATCAGAGGGTTGCAGTTTAAAGAGTTTGGAGACCAGATCTTTGAAGTGAAGTGGTCAAAGGAATAGCCTGAAAACTAATATTAGGTCCTACTCCTTATGTTCCATGGTGCGGATTCCTGCTACTATACGTCCCGCCAGGCAACGGCCACCTCATGGATCTAGGGCAACACAAACTCGCCCAGACACATGACATACCAAACCGTATTGAGTCTGTTGTTCTTCGGTAAAATATACTGGAGTGTAACGTGTTAGACTGTACAAACCACATAAAACGCCATGATGTTGATTGGTAAATTGGTTTTCAAATCTCTCCGCACATTTTCAAGGACACAGTAATCCAGCGTTTCTTTTGCGATGTTTTAATTAGTTCTTAAGTTTTTCACCATGTTTCTTCCCTTTGCTCTTCATCTTCTGCGACAGAAGCTGGCATTTTCTTATCCTAAATGAGTATTAGTGGATGTACTCATGCAGTAACTGCCTGATGAGACTCTCTGACACTCTCGTGTCTTGGAGAATGAACCTTATTGACTTGTTGGGATCGTTGTCAATGATACCGTGAATTTGCCCGATCATTTTAGGGTTTCATTTCGTATCAGAATGCTTGGAGTTTGGCTTCCGAGCCACCAAACCTAGTGACTACAGCCTGATTTATCTAACTTTTACCTGATCCTATATACAGTCCTCAGATTGACATCCAACCACTCTGCTTTCTTTGCATTGGGTCTCCTGGCGTGAATACCGAGCAGCACAGCTTGACATTTCGAAATTTTAGAGGAATCAATTCAACCAAGGTATTGCTTCCTTTCCAGACGATGCACAACTGAGTCAACCCTGAGAGGTATAAAAGATAATCGACGCCAGAAAAAAGGCCTGCTCAGAATTTAGCGTTGACAACTACGACAAATCATCCACTGCACTTTGTAAATGGTCTTTAGGTGTTGACTACATGCGCATATATCGGAGGGTTCAGATCTCCATCTAGCGCCTGACCCTGCCTTTGTGGTTTGTTTATATTATTTGCTTTTCGTGTTATGCGGTTCCATTTTTTTTTTCTTTTGCTAGTTGCCTTTATTATCTACGGGCCCCCCCCAAATATTTATATAGCTAGTTATAGATAGTGATATTTCCTATATGTCCAAACTTTAGGGACATCCTGTATATTGCACTGCTGTCAACAAACTGCACAACTTTATACAAAAAGTTATTATTATTAATAATATTATCATTGAAACAAACCTGTAACAGTTGTATATTAAATTAATATTGAATCTGTGTGATAATTTGCCTCGTACTGATGAAATTGCAATCATATAGGTTAAAATGATAGTGGTATTTATCCAAATCCATTCTTGCTCTCATGTTTGTTAGTTTATTCCGTTAAATGTGCGTGAACTCATAGGGCCTAAGTTACACTCTTGCTGTGAATATTAGTTTCATTTTTGGTCATCGGCATTTGAACCGTAAACAATATGCTATAATTCTCAAGGTTTGCATTTATTTTCAATGACCCTTTCCTTAGTTTCTTAACATTACATTTATTTGTTTGTTATAAAAACTTTTACTTTTACGATTATTTAGAATTCTTTTTATTCTTATCATCTTACATCCTGATGGGCGAATCTTTATTCTGATGCAAGAACCTTCATTCTCGACTGTTTTTCCCTATTCTTAACCTTACAGAATCTTTTTGAACAAAAGACATAAAATTTAAGCAGTTTAGCTATTTTATTTTGCAAGAATTACCAATAGTTAGTAAAAAATTTGCCCGTGCTTTTTTTAAATAAATTAAGTTCACATGTTTTGACATTTGTAAATAAATTAGAAATAACTACAATTTGTATTAACTCACAAAAAACATCGTCAAATGAGAATTCATGTGCATACACTGATATTTCTCACATTCACCCGAATGCCTACCGTAATTACATGATTAATCCATGAGAGATGATAATCAGTCAAAGTTCTTTGACCTTCCACTTTGATTTTGACCTGAGAGAAATAATAACCTTCATTTCTCATTTATGGTTGTAATTAGAAAGGATACATACAAGAGTGAATAAAACATGATTTTTTTTCTAATGTTTCCAATGCTTCATTAATTTATCTTGTTGTTCTTCATCAAATAGGTGATTTTTCAAAGGGGATCATAATATGTAATTTGGTTAGAGGTTGGCGTATATTTTTGAGTAGCAGAAATAGCCGTCGTTGCTCTTCCAAATGCTGACTAAAAAGAAGGGAGAAATAGATAGAGCAAAAATATAAGCAAACAACGGGGCTAGGATGCATTTGATGAATTTTTTAATGTTGATTATTCCCTCTCTTTGACCGAGTTTACCCTAGGAATATAAAAAAAAACATATAGATCAGTAAGAAAATCACGAGGAAGCCAGTAATCTCTATGTATATTCCATTCTGCGTTGGGAAAGAAGAGGAGGAATCATAGGAAACCGCCGGTCACTCTCAAGCGGGCGTAGATTGAAATTTGCTTGTGCTGATTCCTAGGCTAAAGAGTAAGGTGTCTTGTGTGTAAAGAAAACCGTTGAAAGTAGAAATGTCGTAATTATCTTTCTATCTCATGACGTATGAGAAGAAAACTCCATCGCGCATATGTAAGACTCAGCGAAACGCTCGGCAGCTGATTTGGTACAAACCCCAAATGGTTCGTATTGCTCTCGCTAGGGATTGAACCCAATGCTAGGTTCTATGGAGTCAGAGGGAGGAACTGTTTGTCTCCTCTCCTCCACATATCTCTATGGAGTTCTTTGAAACCGAGGTTTTAACTCAAATTATCGATAAACCTTTAATTGTGTTCTGGAACATAGGGGATTGAACCCAATGCGAGGTTCTATGGAGTCAGATAGGGGAATTGTTTGTCTCCTCTCCTCCAAATATCTCTATGGGGTTCTTTGAAACCAAGGTTTTAATTCAAACTATTGATAAATCTTTAATTGTATTCAGGCACATGGGAGATTAAACCCAATGCGAGGTTCTATGGAGTCAGAGGGAGGAAATGTTTATCTCCTCTCCTCCAAATATCTCTATGGGGTTCTTTGAAACCAAGGTTTTAACTCAATCTATCGATAAACCTTTAATTGCGTTCAGGCATATGGGGGATTGAACCCAATGCGAGGTTCTATGGAGTCAGAGGGAGGAATTGTTGTCTCCTCTCCTCCAAATATCTCTATGGGGTTCTTTGAAACCGAGGTTTTAACTCAATCTATCGATCAACCTTCAATTGCGTTCAAGCACATGGGAGATTGAACCCAATTCGAGGATCTATGGAGTCAGAGAGGGGAACTGTTTATCTTCTCTCCCCCAAATATCTTTATGGGATTCTTTGAAACCGAGGTTTTAATTCAAACTATTGATAAATATTTAATTGTATTCAGGCACATGGGAGATTAAACCCAATGCGAGGTTCTATGGAGTCAGAGGGAGGAACTGTTTATCTCCTCTCCTCCAAATATCTCTATGGGGTTCTTTGAAACCGAGGTTTTAACTCAAACTATTGATAAATTTTTAATTGCGTTCAGGCACATGGGAGATTGAACCCAATGCGAGGATCTATGGAGTCAGAGGGAGAAACTGTTTATCTCCTCTCCTCCAAATATCTCTATGGGGTTCTTTGAAACCGAGGTTTTAACTCAAACTATTGATAAATTTTTAATTGCGTTCAGGCACATGGGAGATTGAACCCAATGCGAGGATCTATGGAGTCAGAGGGAGAAACTGTTTATCTCCTCTCCTCCAAATATCTCTATGGGGTTCTTTGAAACCGAGGTTTTAACTCAAACTATTGATAAATTTTTAATTGCGTTCAGGCACATGGGAGATTGAACCCAATGCGAGGATCTATGGAGTCAGAGGGAGAAACTGTTTATCTCCTCTCCTCCAAATATCTCTATGGGGTTCTTTGAAACCGAGGTTTTAACTCAAACTATTGATAAATTTTTAATTGCGTTCAGGCACATGGGAGATTGAACCCAATGCGAGGATCTATGGAGTCAGAGGGAGAAACTGTTTATCTCCTCTCCTCCAAATATCTCTATGGGGTTCTTTGAAACCGAGGTTTTAACTCAAACTATTGATAAACCTTTAATTGCGTTCAGGCACAGGGGATATATTCTTTATGCTAAAATTTGTAATATTAAACATTTGATTAAATGGTTGATTTCCGCCAATTATACCCCTTATAGAGTAGAAATTACGGCCAATTTTCCCCTCATTATTATTATTATCGAAAGGACCGGCACGTTTTCTAGCCACAGCGTTCCTGGTAGTTACAAACTAGTATGTGACTACCCAGGTTTCCTTCTTTCAAGACATCTCAATTTTACCCCTTTGACTCTCCCCTTTACAAGCTCATTCTCACTTATTTTTCCTAGCTTGCGACTAGTTATTGAAACAAATCCCAATCATTTTTCGCATACTTCTCACTGGTTGGTACCTGGCAGAATAATCATCCCCTACATCTTGAAATCGGTAGTGTGGCGGCGGTATTTAGCTTTATTATCACAGCTTTCTACTTCACTGCCCAAATCTTTCTTTTCTATTACTCTTTCCCGCTAGGTGATGTCAGTTGTGAGAGGGAGCAGTGCTGTCGGGCATACATAGGGAGGATCACTTGTCCTCTAACTTTAGCTCTTTCTGTACAGCAATGCCATTAAAACAATACTGAGGGAGCCCTACACAATGCATTCGACCTCGATAAATTTATTACACGTTCAAGGCCAAGCCCACGACTCAGCTTTCCCTTGAAATACAATACACACTTTCCCAAGAGCACCCACGACTCAGCTTTCCCTTGAATTAACAGAGACACTTTCCCAAGAAGCGCGCATGACTCAGCTTTCCCTTGAAATACCAGAGACACTTTCTCAAGAAGCACTCACGACTTGGCTCTTCCTTGAAATGCCAGAGACACTTTCCCAAGAAGCGCCCACGACTCAGCTATCCCTTGAAATACCAGACACTTTCCAAAGAAGCGCCCAACTCTCAGCTTTTCCTTGAAATACCATAAATACTTTTCCAAGAAGCGGCAACGAGTCAGCTTTCCATTGAAATACCAGACACTTTCCCAACAAGCGCCCTCGACTTAGCTTTCTCTTGAAATACTAGAGACACTTTCCCAAGAAACGCCCACGACTCAGCTTTTCCTTGAAATACCATAGACACTTTCCCATGAAGCATTAAACGACTTCGCTTTCCCTTGAAATACTAGAGACACTTTCCCAAGAAGCGGCCATGACTTAGCTTTCCCTTGAAATACTAGAGATACTTTCCCAAGAAGCGGCCACGATTCAGCTTTCCCTTAAAATACTAGACACTTTTCCAAGAAATGCACACGACTCAGCTTTCCATTGAAATACCAGAGACACTTTTCCAAGAAGCACCCACGGCTCTCTTTCCGTTGAAATACCAAACATTTTCCCAAGAAGCGCCGACGACTTACCTCTCCCTTGAATTACCTCAGACACTTTCCCAAGAAGAGCCCACGACACAGCTTTCCTTTGAATACCAGAGACACTTTCCCAAGAAGCACCTACGAATTAGCTTTCACTTGAATTACCTCAGGCACGTTTTTAAGAAGAGCCCACAACTCCGCTTTCCATTGAAATACCATAGACATTTTCCCAAGAAGCGGCCACGACTCAGCTTTCCCTTGAAGTACCAGATATACTTTCCCGAGAAGTGCCCACGACTCAGGTTTCCATTGAAATACTAGAGACACTTTTCCAAGAAGCGCCCACGACTCAGCTTTCCCTTGAAACACCAGAAACCCTTTCTCAAGAAGCGCCCACGACTTAGCTTTCCCTTGAATTACCTCAGATACTTTCCCAAGAAGAGCCCACGAATCAGCTTTCCCTCAAAATACCAGAGACACTTTCCCGAGGACCGCCCACGAATCAGCTTTCCCTTGAATCACCAGAGACACTTTTACCAGAAGAGCCCATGACTCAGTTTTCCCTTGAAATACCAGAGACACTTTCTCAAAAAGTGCTCAGTAGCGTTCCTGCTTCTGCGCGTGATTTTTTTTAATAAAAGGTATTTCAGTTAGCAATCTCTTTTCTTCCATCCATATTTTTAGTTTCTGAAAGTATATAAACATACAATTAAATTTGAAATAATATTTTTTAAACATTGTGAAACGTACCACCTGTGTTACATGTGGCATTTTGGAAGGAATTCTGTCTGTACCACCGTTGTCGCCTGTGGCCTTGAACGTGCTAAAAAAAATCTGAAAATATATAATTCTTTCTGACTTGGAGTCTGTCTCCTCCTTCTGCAATATAGCTGCGAAAGGTGTTGGATAATATATCACGGTTAAGGTCCTTACTACAAAAGTTGGAAGAATACCATGGGCTACTGTGTCTAATAATGCCCCGCGAGTCTAAAACTTCTGGAACTTTATTCTTCTACACATCTTCCCTTCACTCTTTTTTGGACACATTCATTACAACTCCTGCTTAAACAGATTCCTGAACGGTGTCAGAGTTATTATACTATCTGCTATCAAGGATCTGACAGGCAATCTTTTACACTATAAGAAAAAATGGGTAAGATCAGGGTAAGAAAGGGGTAAACTTAGTGTCTCAAATAGCTTACCCTTTTTAGGGTTAATGAGATCGCAATTTACCCTTTGCCATTATGGGTAATTTTGACTACATTTTGCCTTTTTTTCATAAGGTGAAGTTAGAGCCCATATTTACCCCTTTTACTTACCTTTTTAAAGTTATTTGGTTTTCCCAGCATAAAGGAAAATTAACAGCCTGATATTTCATTGCCAAGTAAAAGGAAACAACCAGTATATAAAAATTGCCTAACAGATTTATTACAAATATTCATAATGACTAAATAAAAAGAAAGATCTAATTATTTGTATCAAGAAAAATAAATGTTTGACAATGTTATGAAAAATAAATCAAACAATAAAATCTGAAAAAAAACAACGTTTCAAAGCTAAGAATAGAAGTAAATTCTTGATTGTCATCTAGAAAATATTAATTACATAAAATCTTATATTAAATAAAAAAAAAGAGATTAAAGAAATAGGTAAATGTAAAGCTTAGGTTAACTTAAGCTAACCTAACCTAGCTTAGGCAATCCCAAGCTTTTTGCCCCATGAAGCTTGGAACTTTTGAGCCTAGGTTGAAAAGATATTTTTCAACAAATACCATGGTTCTCTTAAGTTCATTTGGGTATTCAATTCCAAATACCCAACATAAATGGAGGAGAGCTTCAAAAAGCTGTGGTGAATTTGACCGTTTTCCTTATGAGAATTGACTCCCCATTAATATATAGTTGAAACCGTTCCTCATCCCTAACCAACACTGGAGAAGGTGCCTTGATGTTCGGGAGAAGTAGAATAGGGTCAATAAATAAATAGATAAATAAATATCTATATTTACAGTGTAAGAAAAAATTATTAAGTTGCTTAATATATTTTAAAAATAATTTAAAACTCTGAGAAACAAAGACTTTCAAGGAAATTTGCAATACATAGAGCAGAAGGTGGGAATCGGAAGCAAAATAGCCTGAAAAGTAAAAAATCCTCCCATTTTTCTTTCTTTAGTTGGAAACTGCCTAATAAAAAAAAATAAAAAGACTAAATGTGAAATATACCTCAATGCTGTCAACTAAAATCATTTGTTCATCCTTTCTGAAGAGTGACGAGATTTGTTATACAGAGAGAAGAGAAGAAATTGCATAAACAATTCATGAAATATATTTTTTCTCAAGGAAAAATGATGCACAACTTTATAACACTAAAAATGAATGCATGACTAGATTATATGTAGCACTGCATGTGTGACCCAAGTTACAAGACCACAATACTTGTAGAACTGTACACAACAGAAAGGAAAGCATTGTGGAAAAATGTTTATGTTGATACACGCACACACACACTCTAATATTAAGTAACGGCTACTAGAAGAATAATCTTGTGAAAACGAGTGGAAAAGATTTCATATGTTTGGTTAGAGCTGCTGCTAGTCTGATGTGAAGAAATCCAGTCTTGCTCTGCTAGGATGTAACAGCAGTATCGGTGTGCGGATGTTTGCTGAAGAATTTATAGTCTGAGTGCCTGGCACAGCTTTGAGGGCAAAACAAAGAAAACACACGTGGAGGACGAGGAAGCCTAGATGGTGGGTGGCGCGAAAACATTAAATGGTCTTGATCTTGACTGTAGTGTGGCGGGAAGATGCCCTCAACTGTGGAAAAGGTGTTGATATTACTTAATTATGTTTATTATTTTTATCGCTTTCTTTTCGTAAAAGTGTAATTATATATGTATGATTAACAGATGCACTTTTCACAGAAAAGAGACACCTGGCATTACTCTTGGAAGAGTTACCTGATAATATTCGAATTCTGTTTTCAACACTTTTTCAAGTTTTCAATCACAGCTACATTGCATTTCAATTATGTAGGTATTATTTATTGTATTTATGTGTTTTTCCAAACAAAACTTTTCATTGTACCTCACTAATAAAAAGATCTAGAACCTTAATTTAAGGGTGAACTGGAAAAGGCTATCCATAAAACATTTACTTTTTTCTAAAAGTAAATCGTGGAATAAGGGTAAACCATCAGCATATATACTTTTTTATAGATTACCCTATGCTTTTCTAATTTACCCTTATCTTACCCCTCATTTTTAACAGTGCAGGAGGTGGATTTTGAACGCAAGAAACACCGTCAATATCATGCCAAAAGAATTCGAGATATACTCACCAGGACCTCGATTCCGTTTCCCAGGAATACAGGACCACTATCTAGTACCTTTTTATTTGCAGTAAAATTCTTCTCGACAGCTTTTGCTATTTTGTTTCTAGTATGCTCTGCCATCAGTATCCCCTCTACATCATATGACGGTGAAGGCTACTGAAGCCAATTCACTCACTTCCAGAGGTGAAGAACAATTCAATGACCTGTTTTCACAAAGTATTAGCGTTGCGCTATTGCTTCTTGAGAAGATATTTGTTTAACAAGATGTTTTGAAACGTATCTTCTAAGATTCATGGCAAATAGCTACCGTGTTTAATTTTTGATAGCCGGGGAGCGATCACTTGACCAAGGCTGGTTACCAACCAATTTTTTTAACATATTGCCTGTGTAGTTTGAATAAAATATTGGTAAATGTTAGCTTAATTACAGATAAAACAAGTCACATATTTTGCATAATTTGGGTTCCGTTAGTTACACTGCACGTAGGTTGTTCTTTCCCGGCTGGAGATTGCTATTTGCTAGACCTTCCTTCACAGGCAGTATTTCAAGTCTTGTCATACCACATAGCGATGAGCTATCATAGAGACTCTTATCTTTGGATGCAAGAAGCTCCTCTTAAATATTATTGCGTAATTCATACAAAATTACCAATTCAAAGCAGGTAGAGTAAGGGGAGGGTGCCCAAAACGGTGGCGACCTAAGCTTTACTTTATCTGCCATGAGCCTTAACAGTATCATCTCGGTTTTGCATAAATATTTTATTTTTCAAAGTTCAACGTAAACGAATTTTCGATCTTTTTTTGGTAAAGATTTAAAACTTGTTGTAGCGGATTCAACAAGTTTTGACTTATCTGTTGTTACGCTGACACGCCCTGGCTTTTGTTTCCTTTGACCATGAACAATGTAATATTGTCCTGCTATTCACATGATGTTGATCTCGGCCAGATTTTTTTTATTAACGGGTCTGACTTCGAATCTGGAGACTTAAACTCATCCCCTGTTCTTGTTTTTGATGGACACCTCATCTGAGAAGCGCACATTTGAATGCTTAGCCACTCAACAAGTTGGATGTTGATATAATTAAATAATTTGATTTCTACCGTTTCTTTCTTCTCTCTAAACTTCACTATGAGTTCAAGTATTATTTATTATTCATCTGTAGCCCAAAGTTTGTGTTTTCGATCCTTCACCCTGGTATCTACTTGAAGACTGGTGACTTCCATAAGTCCTCTATAGGGACTAGTCATTTCGACGCCAGAGTTATGCTCCTCAATTTGTGTCATGCACAGTGCATCATGCGTTTGTACGCGTGGATTCAGCGATACCATAATTTCCACACCTAACAATCTAGAAAGTACTACTGGAAACGATTTACTTCATGCAGTCTTAAACATTTCGTCGGCTTCAGAGCAAGAAACTTTTTCGAGAGTTTGATGTAGGTCTCAAATAGGTAACGCCAATGGCTCTTCCAAAGACCAGATCCTGGAAGATAACTACGCTTGACGTTTGCAGACACGCCTCCGCTCTTAAAGCTTCCGCAGCACCGCAATTATTGTCTTAGTATTACGTGGAGCACGGATATTGTTATACCCGAGCCTTGCAGTGGTATGGTTAGATAACAGTATTGTAAACAATAGCGACTCACATAGCGTGCTGAGTTCCCTTTAAGCACTGGAATCACTTCGTTCCTTCGTACAAAGTATCTGTGTGCCACAGATATGCCCATATGGCTTAGCTCGTGATTGCCTTCCCTAGTCATGTCGAAGGTTCTCGAAACGAGTGCGTATATGAGGGTGAAAAGGCTGTCTACGCAGTGATATTATAGTGGCTAAAAATTAATAACGCCGGTCAAGAGTATAGGGAAACCGAGCGTTTTGGTAGTAGACTTAGGCACAGAGGGAAATTCGTTTGATCGCTGGCTTTGATATCAGATAGGCTGGGTTTACTGAAGGTGTTTTCGTATTCAGTGCGAGAGAAAGGATTTCGAAAGGACGCAGCAAAATATAACTTTATTCTTCAAATTTGGCTACTCAAACGGGGCAAGCATAACGTCCCGAGGTGTTCGCAGTCAGTGAGTCGTCTTCGCCAGGCCTACACCACGACGGACGGACGAGGGGAGGGAGTGATAGATTCCATACATTTTTTACTTCTAACTACGGCTTGATATCTAACTCTGACTGTGAATGTCTACTAACTTCTGTGATTGTCCCTGAGTCCTTAGTGTGAATTTCGTAGTATATATGTGCCTTCGAAATAATAGGCGTGACCTATTGTTCTCCACATTTGTTTTTTGGGGGAGGAGTTTATCCTATGTTTTGGAAGCAACCTATTCTACTCCCTGTTATAGAGATAGATTCGTTTAGGGTCAAAATACTAAGGCACGACTGAATATTGGCAGTTTTGCGCCATGCAAACAATGGCCGTTTTTAATTAAACAATAACCACTGCTACCCTGTTTCAGTCCGCACCTGCCTCATAACCTTTGTTAAAACCGCTGACCTTGTATCGTGTCAATGGAGCCACTTTTGTTTTCTTTGTGTGTATATGTTTGCTTAATAGAAATCACTACAGGTCAGGTATCTGGAAATCAGTTAGCGCGGCATTATCGAGCACATAGCGGATATTAGGCAAAATTGAAGTTATGTGATTCAGGATGGCAGAGAATTCTTGAACGAGACAAGATTCCTCTACATATTTAGTTTTTAAATTAGTAATTTCACGTTGGTCTCTGTGGAAGGCTTGCCGCAACTGAGGCACCTAGAAATGCTATAACGTCCATGGAGGCTAGTGTGCTTTATTACCAAGCAAAATCACCCAACTCAATCATCGTTCAATACATCCTTTTAGACTACGCGCTGCCATAATCTTCAATCTTCTAGATATCCTTAAAACTTCTCGGCCAGCAGGCGTACTAGCCTCCATGGACGTGGAATCTCTATTCACAAATGTTCCTTTAAATAAAACCTTTGAATTGGTAATCAATGCTATTTACCACGCCGAAGGCTCCGCACCTCACACCATTCCCGAAGACATATTGCGCCGCCTCCTCCAAGCGTGCATTAAAGAAGCCCCCATCCACGCTCTCAAAATCAGTATAGTACCCAAACCTCCCATCAATGCGCGCTATATTGACGACATACTTTTAAATACAGATAACCTAAAGCAGGCTAATACCCTAGTGAAGGTTTTCAAGAGAAACTCATGTTTAAACTTCACCCACGAAACAGAAGACCGAGGATCTCTTCCTCTCTTTGATATTCTCATCAGTTCCCGTGAGTCCAAATTTACGACCCAGGTGTACGTTATGGCCCAAAATTAGGTTTCTGCCTAAATGGTTCTTCTAAGTGTCCTGCGCGCTACAGGAGATCCGTTATTAATTCCTTAGTCAACAGGTCATTTTCCAATTCTGTCTTGTGGACGGCTATCAATCTTGAACTGAAGAGAGGTTCCCGTGTTCTAGTCAATAACTGCTAACCTCAACAATCTATCTGAAGAATAATACTATCGACCTTTACTATAAAGCCACTATGAACACAGGCTATCGTGGAGACGAAATGGCTGTGAAAGCCATTTTACACCGAAAAGTCACTCTAACTGACCCTAATACAAGTATCAACCTGATAATATATTACAACCCATGAGAATGAGTAGTGACCGACACAACCCTGCCGAGGCGATTGACCACTTAATTACAAGACGGAGCAATTAGCAATCACACCAACTCTCATAGCGTCACTCTAACCCGTGTACCGCTTAACAGAAACAATTCCATCATCAGGCGACTCTAAAACCGCCGGAGACTGTGAATGGCCGAAGACGTATTCATCCAAATGAATAAACCAACAGTTAACGTGAAGCTCCAGCCAGAGACCATACTCCCGACAGCCCGGTGGTGACCGTCACTACTACCGACTAACATTTTAATTGAATGTGATGGGTCGATTGTATATCGTCTATGTTAAAAAAAATTTGCAGCGCTTAAGTTCGAATTTTTACAGCGCCTATGTTTATGTTTCAAATTTTCACAGCGTTTATGTTCAAATTTTACAGCACCTATGTTGGATTTTCTAATTATATATAGTGGAGCATCCTATATCTAGATCATTGTCGTTGCTCATTCCCTGAAGATGACCTGCTGCAGTCGAAAAAGGAATAAATTGTCTTTTGTGGGTGTTTTTATCTGCCTCACGAACGCAGTAAAACAACTTGTAAGGAGAATAAAAGTTAGAGTGAATAACGCTGCCATTGCCGATGACTTTAACAGTATATATATATATATATATATATATATATATATATATATATATATATATATATATATATACATACAAGTATGAGATGTTTCTTTTTACTAGTTGGTCATTTCATGAATGATACCTTGTTAAATAACGGTGAAAACGCAACTAATCTTAGGGTTTCTTGTTCCTGCAGGTAAGATTTATTCTTAGTTTCACGTACTTTTGCCAAAATCTCTCCCTCTTAAACCTTGCATATACATATACGAAGCTAAATAGATTAAGGAAAACCCGCTAACAAAATTTATTTTAATATTTTTCATTTAATCCCCCATCTTATCACTATACTAATTACCTCTATAAAAGAATATCTGAATCTCTGTATAAGAATAAGTTTATTCTTTACCTAAAATGCCTCCCAAAATGCGAACTTCACTTCATCTTTGATTCAGAACTGCTAGATCTAAATTCAGATTTAATTTTGTTAATGATAATACTCACTTGGAGGTAGTTTTGTACTATAGCGAGTATTGTTGACTTCTTCGAAGCCGCAGGGGAATTCTCTTGGAGGTTTCTGATGCAAAGATCGGATCTTCCTATACTTGAAACAAAAGGAGCCTACAATTCAATTAGATTCAAAATGCATGCAAATATTGCCCAATCTCAATTTCTATAATGATTCCGAATTTCGGTTTAGCCACCTTTGTGAGAGACGTAAGCCAAGTGCGCAACTAAAATGTTTTAAGAAAGAATTCCTCATTACTTTGCCGACTTATGCTGATATAATTCTCCATTAAAGGAGGATTTACAATATAAAACCGATCAATAAATGGGCATAGAGAGGGAGAAAGATGAGGAGATCATTCACAGGAATTTTAGTGAAAAATAAAAATATAGAACAAAGTTTCAATTATTAACTTTGATAAAAAAGTTGTTACTGAACGTTATTAATTTCTACGATACCAGTTTTGGTGCCTAATATAAATCGATGTGTTAAAATACGCTTTAACATCTTAAATAAAGTTTTAGCAGATTAGAAAGAAAGTAATGTCCGACTTTCTAGAACAAAGTTGTAGATAGTATTTATTGAAGTAGTGCCTCATGTTATCGTTTAAGAATGTTACAATGAGTATACCCTTTTTCAGATTATAAAAATATTGTTAATAATCTTCTTCGGTATTTAGCCCTTTGTCCTCCCATCTAAAGATCATTTTTTACTCTGAGCTTCATAGACGTGTCAATACTGGTACAGTGGAAAAATCTATTCGGAGCACTTATTGTGATAATACAGAAAATAAAAGAAGTTGCAGGAGGTGGTTTACCCTTTCCATGGGGGATTTAAGTCAAACAGACGTTAATTCAAAACAACTGGACTTAGGGGAGGTGGAAGCTTTTGTCATACCAAATCCTGCTACAACTTCTAGAGAATTTGCAGAACAATTTAATGTAACCCATACGTCTGTCGTACACAAATTGAAGGGGATTGAAAGGGTTCCAGTAATTGGCAGATGAGTCCCACACGATCTCTCAGCGGCGAATCTGCAACAGCGTGTTCCTTACTGTGAATCCTTGCTTCCACGTAAGCTTCAGTCACCATTTTAGGGCAAACTTTTTACGGAAATGAGAAATGAATCCTTTATCATAGCGTTAAATGCCGCCGTTCGTAAATTTGTCGAGGAAGCAGAGGACTTAATCCCCAAAAGATCATATTAAGTTTATGATGGGATATTGAAGGAATTATCGATTACGAACTACTTTGAACAAATCCGTCAATGATGAAACAATGGGAACAAACTTAATTTAAATTAAATATGGAACGAGGTAAAAGAAAAAAATGAGAAAAAAAGAGCAGATACACTTAGTTTTGCAGAATAACTCAGCCGCATTCAGCACTGTATGAGAATATAACTAAACACTTTAAAGACACTTGGCTGGAGAGTAGAAACTAATACTTATGAACAGAATATATATAAACCAAAGGAAGCACATAAAATTATGTTCTAAACAATCATTATCCTAAATGTAAAACAGGTTACGGGCACAATGAACAAATGAATATATTCAGGAGCGGAGAGCGAGGGGCAAACAGGTCTGATCGCCACGAAGGCTCTCGTAGAGAACATATACACACACACATATATATATATATATATATATATATATATATATATATATATATATATATATATATATATATATATATATATATATATATATTCACTAACTCCATAATTTAAGAAGGGGATTATTATTAGTATTTGAATAATAATTTCATCTTAGTTTGGTTAGGACTTATGTTTTTTTTATCAAAGTTATTTCTAATAATTCTTTTGTAATATGAAAAACAAAATGGTGAAGTTTAGAAATAAATATAAGTATCGAAATTTTGTGATTTTATTTTAAACCCAAAGAATTAGAAATGGTGAAGTTCAGAAAATGTATTTTAATATTTCTTCTATAACTCTATATTTTAGCAACGTGATATTTTGAAAGGGAGGAAATTTTGTTTACAGTTCTTTTTTAAAATTATTATAATTAGTGAAGTTCAGAAAATTTATAAAAAATTAACCATGGCTGCTTTTTTTATTTTAAATTTTAATTTTTAATCCTGCGACTCGTCCCAAGACTCCCCCCTTCCCCGGTGACGAGGCGCGAAAGAGCCGCTATGTCTCTTCCCTTGCTGCTAATTGATGAATCAACTCGGCCTCCGGAATAAGATATCTGGAGCTTGTAACTCCTTTCTGCAAACTCCCCCTTCCCCTACAAAATCGGGCATACAAATACTCGGGTTATTTTGTAGTTCGACGAAACCACTCGGCACCTCAAGGCCGTCCTTATCGTCTTGTACCATGAGCGTTCGTCAGACGGCAGCCTTCTTCAGCCGTGATTCTACCCAAGTTAATTGTTAGCTTTTGTGAACGGCAAGCCTTTGAATTTGCGTAACCGTCTCCCTTCGTTTAATCGAACCGAAGAAAATAACCATCGATTACCTTGAGGAAAAAGAAGTTTCTTCTTCCAGTGGAATTACGTGCAATCCCACATTTCCCTCCGAGCGTCATCTTTGAAGTTTGCTATCTTCATCGGAAGGTTGGTTCAGATCGTGCCACACCTGCCTCATTCGGATCTTCCCCACCTGCCTCATTCAGATCATGCCTCACTTGACTCATCGGATTGTTCCCTACTCACCTCATCGCAAGAAGGACCTTCCTCGAAGTCATCGACCCATAAGACTCAAACCCCCTTCATTATTAGTATTGTCAAGTGCTTCCCTTTTAATCTGAGCCTACTTACATTACTCAATTAATTACAGTTGAGAAGCCCTCCGTATAATAATTAGCAAAAGACTATCTCAATTTAAATAATTCCTCTTGTCTATTATTATTCTTATTTTGATGTGTAAATAAAATTATATTTTGTTGTTTCATCCTTAACTAACTTTGAACGACACTCTCGGCCTATTCAAGTAAAGTTCGCCAAGAACTCTGTTAGATTATTAAGGATTTGAAACTCAACGCTTCAAGATTGACCTCCTAATCGGCCTTTAATATATATATATATATATATATATATATATATATATATATATATATATATATATATATATATATATATATATATATATATATATATTCAATAAGAGACCTAATAGACTTTAGTCCACCATTAAGCTTTTCCTATCTTAAAATATAAAATGAAATACAACCGAAGACTAAGTAGTAGGCCAGCCAGATGTTACTCATAGTCTTTATATGGCCGCTTGTTTACTCATTCTTCTCCGACAATTTACCATTTTTTAAGCTTATAAGTGCGTGCGAAATTTCGCCTCTCTTCTTTTTTGGGACTTTCTTCTCATTTATTGAGAAGTTCGTGTATGGCGGCACCCAATGTCATCGTATTACTCCTGGTTGATTTCTTGTTTTGGGTTTTTCTTCCCTATTTATCCATTTGTCTTGTTATTTAGTGCCTCCTTCATCAATTTGCTTTTTAGGTTTCGTATTATATTTATATTATATATTCAATCTAATCCTTTTATTTATTTTTAAATAAAGTTGATGAGTTCTAAATATTCGATCTTTTCGGTAAATTGTTCCCACTCGTCTCCTTTTACTTTTGTCTTCTGAAAGTGTTTTTGTAGCCTCTCTTAATTTTGTGTTAAATGACGTTAACCCATTAATATTTTGAATTTTTTTTATATTAAATAAAAGAGTGTTATTATATTGTTTCACTTTTAAAATGATTGTACTCTCACTTTTTGTTCAATAAAATTCTATCCATATTTATCTTCTGCTTTATTTCTTTTGGAATAAGCCATTTATGATATAACGGTTTGACACTTTCTGAAATTCTTCGTAATCTGTTCATTCGTTCATTTCCATAAACTAAAGTGACTTCTAATAGCGATAGACTATCGCAAATTTGTTTTTCTATCATTGCTTTAATGCCCTTTGTTATCATCTTTAAATGATAGTTTCCTTCTGTAAGTGCATTCATTAGCCTGGCCTAGAAATCCTCAACTTCTTCATCTGTGAGTGATTTAGTAGATATGCATGATTGAATTACTTGCAGGGAATACCTATCTGATATTTAAAATAGTACATTGATTAATCGGATATTTCTATAATTTCCTTTATGAATAGTTTTATGTTTCTGTGTATGCGTAAAATTTTTATCTTCTTAAGAGAATCTTCTTACTACAGCGAAGCCAAGTAAGCCGGTGGATTTTTTACATTCTTTGTTCTCTAGCTTACCTGCCCCCTGCCATGGGAAAGACCTCGTTCGCAAGCGTGGATTTAGGTTCCGTAGATACACCGTCATAGAGTTGTGATCCATGACTTAGCATGCAAATCCATTTCAACCCACCTTTGAGTGTGGGTCGAAATGTGCATGTGTACTTTACATGTAAATTTTATATCCATGCTTAGTTTATATCTGAAATTTATTATGCATTATTACCATTATTTGGTTTGAAGCTACTGTAAGTTTGGTGATGAAAACCTAAGTGTCCGAGTCATTATGACCGTTACTCTATATTAGCAACCTATAACCTCTCTAATTATAAAGCCGCCAAACTCCTTATCCCCCTTATCAGCCGGTGCGCAACGAACTAATATAGTGTTGAGAAATCCCTACATCTTAAGAAAGAACTTAATCACTGCATTCTAAACTAAATATGAACAGTTTTGACGTAACCTCCCTCTATACCAACGTCCCACTCTTCCAGGAACCATTAATACACATCTTTTTTCTCCCATTTCCCTCCCCCAATCCCTTTTTCATGCTTTCAACCAGAAATAACAAACAAATATCCGGGCCTTTTCCCCTTTAATGACTAATTATTCCTCCCTAAATCTATCACCTCGCTATTGATAGTCCAGTTACCCTCTTGCAAATCTCTTCATGTCTTCCTTAGATGAAGGAGCACTCGAAAATTATCCACCATTACAATTCCATCCTGTGTTTTACAGGATATACATAGACTACAAAATAGCCTTTTTATCGCTGTGAAAACTCCTCCCGAAAATTTCTATAGTTCATTAAACAATTACACCCAATTAAACCAGGTAAAAATAAAAGACAATAAATCCACTACTTCTTAGATCTATGAATAAGACACGCCTGACAGTTTCTTCACATTCATTTACATTATACCCACATATACAGGCTCCTAATTAATTTTTTTTGTTCTAAAAAATTTAATCCAAATTTTATTTACACAGTTATTTCCTTTGTTTTTAATCACGCCTCTTTCTACCTTAGCATTTTTCAACGAACTTACCTCCTTCCCTTATTACTTCGACCAAAACGAGTACCCGCTAAGCCTACTCGACCGAACTCTTCGTATATTTCTAAATGCAAAGTTTAACCCTAAAGTTGCGTTTTAGAACGTCTATAAAGCTAAGATATTAAAACTCCTGCCTCATATATGACCTCTCAACTCACTTTTACGGCTTAAAGTCGGACTTATTCTAAAACACACTTTCCCCGCTACCAACTTTATACCTATATTACGAAACTTACGCAAACAAGAACACCGCTTTAACAGCAAAACAGTGGTAACGCTGTTTCGATCCTAAATTGTTTACGAATATAAATGCTCGCGAGGTAAATTCGAGGTTTATTTAGGTTTGAAGCAGTGCCATTTAGATGCTCGTATTAGCGCACACCTTGGATATGTCATAGAAAGGAAGTCTTCATTTCCAATCCAGAAAATTTCCCTATCAGATTACATTACCAAACCCAAAACCCTAACCATACACCTTTCTTCGATGAATTTTCAATTAAAAACAGCAACACAAAAAGTCAATTAAGAACACTGGAATATCTCTACATTTTATTTACAGCCCTACTCTAAAATCCGATATCACCTACGTTATTTTATTATTATTACATATGTATGTGAATCGCTACTTCTCTTACATTCTAAATTCTCCTACCCCCCAAAAGTAATAACGCTCACCCGGTTTCATTTTCCGCCTTTCTAAAAAAAGGAATAATGACAATAGTTGAGTCTCTTAAGTATTATAAATTATCATAAAGTCTACATTTCTTATCAGTTATTACGTTCCGATTTTCGTTACTTTACTTCACCTTTATCTATTTTGCAAGCAATCTATCAAATTTTAATAATAAATTGTTAAATGTCTACTTACTTTATTAATTTAAAATTTCGCCCTTTTAATACTCACTAGATTCAATTCATCATCTAAAAAATACCAGAATAATAAAAACCTTAAGACCAAAGCCAAATTCATACGCAAGTATTCGTTTATTTAAGTGCTTTGAGAATGAGGGCCCAACAAAAAGGTCACTAGCAAGAAAATAAACTTCTACAATGGAAATCATAGATGCAGCCAGCCTTATTGTTCGTCCTTAAGATATAAATATATATATATATATATATATTATATATATATATATATATATATATATATATATATATATATATATATATATATATATATATATATATATATATATATATATATATATATATATATATATCTTTAGGACGAACAATACCTTATTAAAATTTTCCGTAGAAAATAGTGTTCTTTTTTAATGATATTTTGTACATTTAACACGATGGAATGGCCATGGGCTCTCCATTGGGTCCCAGCTTCGCTAATGCTTTTTTATCCTACCACGAAAAAAAATGGTTAAGGGACTGTCCGGTTGAATATAAACCGTTAGTGTTTAAAATATTTATCGATGACTGCTTCCTTATTTTTAAACACAAAGACCATGCCCCATTATTTTTAAATTATTTAAATCAACAACACCCTAATATTAAATTTTCCATGGAAACAGAATTAAACAATAAAATCTCTTTTCTGGATGTCACTGTTTCAAAAGTTGGTTCTAAATTTAACACATCAGGTTACAGGAAACCCACTACCACCAAACTTGGCACCCACTTCTTTAGTTGTACTCCTACTAA
>OZ018336.1:3504362-3509362 GCA_963969495.1 Ceratothoa steindachneri | reverse complement strand
ATAGGAAGTCTGTGACCTTCCTTTTCACTAAATTTCTTTGTAGTAATCGCTTAGTTTTTTAGAAACCTGTAAGGTTTCTTGTATACCTGTTTCCTGCCATGTTTTATTCAGGTCTCCGCATGATATCGCAGATGATAAACGGCGAAAGAGTGATGAATTTGGGGATCCGAAGATACGGGCGTCTTAAGGGTTGGTATTTTCCTTCTCAGTATTCCGGTAGTCATTTTCACTTTTATGCGGAATAGGATTCTTCTAATTCTCTTATTCCATTGTATTCTATGCCTTTCTTTTTGCCCATCATCACTCCATGATATCTGGTATGGGAGTGGCTTGCTGTTATGTTGTAATTTGGTAATTTATCGTTTCCTTTTCTGTATTTACTCCATGTTTTGTTAGTAATAGTATATCTAGTTCTTCCCTTCTGATGATGTTTAAATAGATTATGCACCTGTCATTCCATCCATTTGTTTTCAGGATGTATCAATATTTATGTATCATTATTTGCTCTTTGTTTGTTATCCTTTAGTTTTATATTTTTATCTTTCCCTGTTTTTTCTTGGTCTTGTCAGGCTGGTGCTCGGTCACTTCCGCAGCGTTTTCCATGTATGATCGTTAGTTAGATTTTGGCAAGATCCAAAAGTGATGAATATCATTCCTTGTTTCAGGGCATTGTTGATTTTTGTCTCGACTTCCTAGGTGTCGTAATCCCATTTATAAGCATTTCCCCTTGACAAGCCCGTCTACTATGTCTTTCTGCTTGCATTATTTTTGAATGTATTTGTTTGTAAGCCGTAGACTTTGATATACAGTTGTTCACTACTATGTTTCTGGTTTTAAGCTTACTGGATTTCGTTGCCAAGATGTTCTGATATTTTTCTTGTAGGTTCTGATGCGTCCTTTTCGGGATGTGTCACATTCCTCGTCGGTTTCTTGATGCCCTTTAGGTTCTGTTCCCATTTCTGGTTAGGGTTCCGTCATATTAATCTTGTATATTTCGTTTGAAAGGTGGGTTCTCTATGAACCACATCAGTTTTAGTCCCGTCTTCGTTAACATTTTGTTAAGTTTCTAGGCGTATGGTCCTGGCTTTGCTGTATTCACAAAAGGTCCATGCATGATGCACAATATCAGATCCAGTCTCATGTTTCCTTTTCGTTTACTGCAGTGTTTTTTGCCTGTGTTGTCAATTGTTCGTTAGGTACTTGTATTGCTGCTGCATATGTGGAGTTTTTCCTTCTTCCTCTCTCTTTTTTTATTTCAGTTTTCTTTGCTTTGAAAGTGGTCTTCTTAGTAAGCATGATATGGATAGTGTCTGGTGCGGATTACCATAGTTTAGGCACTTCTTGTTGGCGCTTTTACACTTATTCCATCTGTGTTGATGGCTTCCGATTTCCTAATTCATTTTTCCCTGAAAGTGCTTTCTTTCTTCTTTTATTTGTCCAAGACGTAGCAATTGCAGCATACACGAAGACGTGGCTGTGCTCTTCTCTTACACTGCTTTGGACTTGATTACCTTCTCGATTCTAGGCCATAATTATAGAGCTTCGATTTTGGCATTTACCTTATCCTGCTCCTATCAATGGGTATATAGGCAACAAATGATTGACCTCTTCATAATGACCTTAGAGGAAGTTCTTGGTCCAAGTCTGATTTAAATTTATTTCGGGGGAGTTTCTTCTCTAAGATGTTTATCTAAATCCTTTTCTGTCTTGCAAAATCCAATATATCCATTTCATTGCTCATTCAGAGGGAGCAAAATGACACTAATATCTGAAAACATTGCCCATAGGGCTTTTTTATGTGAGGATCTCTCTTTTACTATAAGGACAGGAAGATGTTCACAATTCACTCATTCCTGGTCATTTATGTTTCCTCTTGAATTTTAAATGTACATAGACAGTTCCTTTTAAGAGTCCCTGTGAAGTCGAACACATCCCTCGCCGAAATCGCTGCCAAATAACTGGAAGAATGTGCACAGGACAGAATCTACTGAGATGCTCTGATAAAGAAGGCCCATAACCACTTTGAAGAGGAGCGACGTTCATGTGTCACTGAGTCCCGAGAGAGAAGGAAGGCCGTATCAGCCGTACCTCCAGAAGCTGGACAGTTACGCTACCCATGGTACTCACCTCCAACACTCACCTGTGGCTCCAAGTAGTTGTTAGCTTAGAACCACGGCCACATTCCGGGGAACCATCTTAGCTGATGGGCTAAACCAAGTAAGGGGCCATCATGACTTCAAACTGTGGTGTTGAGCAATGCCAGCTCTACTAAGAAAAGTCTAGAGCAATGTAAATGTGACACCTTAGAGAGAGCTAGGCATCAAAAGTGGTTATCGGCCAGTTACCGTAGAAGAGGAGTGGAACCCTTATAGCGTACTAATCCTAGTTAACCATGAGTTTGTCAAGAATTATGGAAGTCCTTGGCTGCCGGCGTCATGGAGGATATGGCAAAGCGGTAATGGTAACGGTACCTTGTAAATGTGATTTGAAAAACAAACAACCAAGCCGCCCATAGTTGAGTTGGGGTCTACGACAAAATCGGACCTCTGTATAGGAAAAATTGAAAAATCAGAGAAAAGTATTCCAACCGAGAGTCAGCTCTGGTAATATAATAACAGCGTTATTCTAAGAGCTCCCAAAAGTTCAAAACAAAGCCTTCTATCTGATTACGAGCACCAGAAGTAAAAAAGAGAAAGTGAAAAAGTGTAAACACCAGAAGAACATTCAAAACAGAGTAACGAAACAACCCTTACATATATTAGCATGAATACTACATTAGAAACTAGAATGAAAGAATGAATAATACAAAACAGAGATTGGTAATGCCTACCAGACAACTTTACCGAAGTTGCAATTGCTTCCTAGTAGAGGAACAGGTAGAAGATGCAATAGACAAGGTAAAACAGATCGTGGTTTGGATACTACGTTAATCAGCAGATCTAAACTTATGGAGCTAGTCTAATCTATTCTTCTATCCCCAGTTATTAGTACTCGGTCACCTTAGATGAACTTCTGCTCTCCTTCTAAACCTTCATATTTTTACCAAAGTATGTAAGACTTTGGTAAAAATTCAAACGACTTTGTAAATGAAATTAAGAAGACTCTAAATAAACTCTATCTACCTCTCGACTCGAAATTCTTATTAAAAAAATGGGTAGACATAAGTCAATTTATTGTATAAGTTGAGAAGTCACAAATCACTCGTATTTCTGGTTTATGGCAGCTTAATTCGTTGAAATCGAAGCTAAATAATGAGATTAACAACGAAAGATGAAAGAGTCAAATTAATTACACCAGCTAATTAGTTTCATCTCTGAGAAATAATTTCTCTACATGCAACGAATGACCTTTTGATACAATTCACTAAAGCAAAGACAACGAATTAATTTGTAAATATCATATATGTCTCTAATACACTAATTCTCATCCTCCCTTATTCCGACTGTTAACATATATATTTTTTAAGGGTGTTACCCATTTTCATCTTTTTATCCCCAGCGTTTTAAAAGACTTATAAACGTGAAGGTTTAGGGCAATTTAGCCTAAAATTAAAGCGAAAATTGAGGATAAATCTGACCGAGGAGAGGCCCAGGATAACTTTTCTTCATCGGAGGGATAACATAGAAAATAAAGATAAGACCTCTCAGAAAGTAAATAAAGATTCTAAGGATATTTTCAGACTATAAATTAACAAAATTAGATATTTCGCAGATGAAAGAAGAACTTGAGCAACTAATGAGAACCTCGGGGAATTACTCGAGTGAAATAGAAGACGTTTACTTTCAAATTAGCCTATTGTCACAAACTGGGGTCAGGTGACATGCCCAGATTCTTTAACCCAAAAAGTTTATAGCCAAGGATAGAAGATGCGTCGACTTAAAACGGAAAAACTTTATTTGCAAACGTTTGATAAATGAATCGACTTGAAAATGCCGATATATTCAAAGACTAAATTATCATAGAAAGAACCTAAAAATTAATTACAACTTTGATAGGTCGAGCTAAGGAATGGCCTTTTGTAATATGTAAAAATATTTAGAGTATGGACGACACAAGAATAAATATGTACACAAAAATAACGCACGTATGATATTCCTATCTATGGAACCACGGAGAAAGGAGGTTGAGCCACAGAGGGAAGCACTCACCGGTAACGTAACTACAATGTACCTACGCGTACCAAAATAAAGGGGCACTCACGACCACCAATATCAGGCCAAGTATGGGCCACACAAAAACAAGGACACCACACACGGTTGTCCTACCAAAGATGCACGAGAGGCACAACACTCGCGGTAAACCCGCACTAAAATGCAAAAGGGGTACAACTCTGCCGGTTGTCTTACACTAACATAACATAACATAACTTCACGGATGACAAAAGCCACAAGGGCCTATCAAAGGTCATCCGCATCCGTCAAAACCCACCCACAAAAAGCACCATCAGGAGGGGAAGACAGAATCAAAGTCCCCCACAATATAATATAACAGATGACAAAAGCCACAAGGGCCTATCAAAGGTCATCCGCATCCGTCAAAACCCACCCACAAAAAGCACCATCAGGAGGGAAAGACAGAATCAAAGTCCCCCACAATATAATATAACAGATGACAAAAGCCACAAGGGCCCATCATAGGTCATCCGAGTTAAATGGCCTCTTTTTTAAGGCACCCAAACTCCCAAGAAAACTACATCCAAGGATTGCATCCAGAAACAAGGGTATCACCAATCAAGGCAAGTCAAGAACTAAATCATGCAGATATAGATATATACAAACAATATTAATATATACAAAACTTAGGAACCATCACAACCTTTCCTCCCTATAAACTCATACAACCTTCTCTTAAATACATTTAAATTTGGACTACCTACTAGCCTCTGCGGCAATTTGTTCCAGAAGTCTACCACTCTATTGGTGAAAAAATATTTTCTTAAATCCAACCTACACCCTTGCTTTTTAATTTTCAAGTGGTGACCTCTAGTCCGATTTCCATCA